>CAUJNA010002447.1:112500-142500 GCA_963377175.1 Effrenium voratum | reverse complement strand
AAGCAGCGGAAGCCCGGAGGTATGGCCCTGGACAGGAAACCCCAAGTTGGCTTACCTCGGGAAAGAGAAAAAAAGGGCGAAGCTGGGGATTGTGTGGCTCGAAAAAAAACATAAAAAATACTCGAACACAAAAAACGCGAAGCTGAGGATGGCGTGGCTCAGAAAATGGACTCCCCAACTATGGCGGTCCTTCTTATGGAAACGACTAAAATGAAACCTGCGTAAGCCAAGCCGGGACAGAACATTGAGCCAAGTTCGGGTAGAAAAGAAACGGCGCAACAAGAGGGTATGTCGGTGTTTCAGTATCTTGGGGGCTCCCAGCCATCCGGTTCCTTAGCGTTTTGGCCTTTTAGCGTTTAGTGGGGATTTGCATTTAACCCACTAAGAGTGAGTCACTTTTATAGCGGGGGATCTGAGGACAGCCCGGGTGTAAGAACATGTGTTTTGCAGGCCAACGAGATCAGCAAGGCGGCCCCGGTCGTGGCGGCGGCGGCCCCGGCCCCGGTCGTGGCGGCAGTCGTGATGGGGCCCGCCGAGAATGTGATGCTTGAGACACGAGCGGAGTCCAAGGAGAGGCGGAAGTAGAAGCAAGCTTTTGCGCATGGAGCAAACTGCGGGGACCTCCAAGATGAGGGGTGGTGCTCCTCCTTTAAACAAAACGGCCAAAAAGGGCACTCTCAAAAGTGGCGTTCCTGCAAGTTTCCCTGAAAACCATTGCAACAAAGTTAAAATACCATGCCCATTTGAATGCATGTGGAGATCACCGATTCGCGGATGAAACAAGCTCAACATTATGATGAAGGTTCCTTATTTAGGGTCCGCTTTTGGGATTCTCTCCCTCCATCTTTACCTCTTACCCTATATCCTACCATCCCTATCTCTCGCCTATGAAAGTCTAATGAAGGCGAGATGTAGGGGAGTGGCACTTTTTGGCCCAGACACCTTGGCTTGATGATTGAGGTGCCTATGGCAAGCCGACTCTTATGGCGAGGGGTCCGTGCAGGGGCTAACGGGCCAAAACGGGGGTCATTTGGAGGGTAGGGACTCTCAGGGCCTCAGGGTCTCAGGGCTTGCAATCTTTGTTCTTTGTTGCTTGGCTTGACTCGGAAATTGGACATCTGCACCGCTGCACCCTCCCAAGGCGCGGTAATTATATCCATGATTGTCCATTCCTGCCATGGGTAGGTGTGAGCGCGTGTGTGTGTGTGTGTGTGGCAAAATAGGGAACTGGACCCCAAGACTGGATTTCGGTGTTCCTTTTAGTTTCCCTTTAACCCGAGTTTCCCCCCTTCCGCGATTTCTGCAAGGCTACCCCACTGGATTTTGGGCTTCCCGTTGGCTTTTCGGTCCAGAATTCGCGCCCCTTTTCGATATGTGTTTCTTTTTGGGGGTCCCCCAAGTTTGTTTTTCCACTTCCCCAGGCAAAACACACACCATCTCGTGTTCGCCGAGCTCCGCAGTCCGCAAAAAAAGAAACGAAACACGTGGCCCACAGCGCCGTGGATGTGTCGCTAGGAGAACCAGCAGATCAAGCTCCGGGCGGCGGGGAATAAGTATCCCCTTGGCCTGGCACGGCTTCTCGGCCGGGTTGGCCCCAGACGGGTCGCCCCGGGTTGGACCGAAATGCACAGGCTTGCCATTGGCTCTACTTTTTTTTTCTTTCCGGAGCTGCCGGTTGTTTGAGGGAAACCTTCCAGTTGCAAATATATGTGTTTTCTCTTCTTGGTCTTAAAGGGAATCGAGTTCACTCCTGGAAATACTTTCTCATATTTGTGTTTCTCCAGGGGGCGTTAAAGCAAATGCAAGAACAGCGAATGGGTGGCGAACTTTTGCGCCTTTTTGTGTCCTTTTGCTCGGGTTTCGCCAGTTCGGTGAAACAAATCGATGGGTTCCACTGGTTCGGAGGTGTTTTATCTTGCTGGTGCGATAGGCAGGGAATGAGAACTGGAATGACCCAAACTAGACCATGCCGTACGGCTTCTTTTCCGGGAATCCCAAAACGGTTCATTCCCTGATTCCCTACCAATCGAACCAGCTTAAGATTTTTTGTTGTTTCCCCTGTTGATGTCAAAGGGAATCTATCACTACTGGACATATTTTCAGTTTTTCCTGGGGACTTGAGCAAATGGAAGTCTATTTTGCCAGCTCAGGCCACCTGTGGCTCATCTTTAGGACTCGGAGCCAAAAGGATTGATTTCGCGCCATGCCGCGGCGGGGGTTTTCTCTCACCAGGGTGGCCTCAACTCAGTTGAGCCACGTCCTCAAAACCGATTCGGGTAGATGAAGGTGAGTCAGGGACGATCCCCTTGCCATAAATAGCTGCGGAGTTCCGGCTTCTTAATCCTGTACATGGTTCTGGGTTAGACCATTTCAGTACCAGGTTTTGATTGCGACGCAGTTGTCGAGTGGCACCAATTATTTTTGGCACCAATTATTTTTCTTTTTCCAACTTTTTTTGGGTGGCTGCACCACAAATGGCCCAAGCCAAAAAGAGGGTTCCCTTCTTTTCCAGGGCCGAGCGCATCCGTTTTTCGTGATCGGTTTGGCATTGGAGGGCCAAAGTTGTCGCCGGGTCTGATGGCCAGCCGTAGCTCCTTCAAACCCCGAGTTGTCACGTCACATCGCTCGGGTCTGATGTGGATGGACGAAATCCGTTCGCACCACTTTGGAGCTATCGGAAATCATAGCGGTTGTTGGTTTTTACAGGGGAATCGAATCATGCCAGGGTTTCTGAGGGTGCGAAATGGATTTCGTCCATCCACAGTATGAAGCTGTCCACAGGTGTCTCCCCGCTCCCTTTTCAAAACGCCCCCCCTTCCCAAGGAAAAAGGGATGGCCTGGTGAGAAGCAGGGCCAGCAAAAAGGCTTGCTTGAAAGGCTCGCAATGTTTCCCAGGAAGCGAACAGGTGTTGAGCGATTGCTTGAGCTAGGTTGCATACAGCTCACAGATCACCAGAATCCCTCTCAGGAAGTCTTGCTTTGGGAAGAATCAACACATTCTAGGGGTACTGTCCCCATTCTTTCCAGCGATCCGAATCTTTCTAGAAAACCCCCAGAAACCCAGGCAAAACGGATCCGGTTTTTGGAAAGAACGATGGTTGAAAAGAATGGAAAAGGAATCAAACCCTAGACATGCTATTGTGCCACCCAAGCATTTGAGGCTTGCGATCTTCACTCGACTTCTCATTTGCTTTGCGTCTCTGAACCCCTAGCGCAAAAAGACATCCAAAAGGATATCAGGGGCCTGGGTCACTGTACCAAAAGGCACGGAAAACATGGTTGTTGTTGAGAACCATTTTTTTTATTTTACATGTTTGCTTATTGTGGTTTAGTGGTTGAAATCCAAATCCACTGAACTGCCTAAAAAAATCAATTTGTTGCTCCCCTTCCAACGTCAACCAAGAAAAGATCGAAGACTTTCTGAGGTTCATGGGCTCCACCCACGTGGTGGTGGGGCACTTGTTCGCAAAGGGCGTCACGGATCCTTGGCTCGGCAGGTCTGACCTGGTGAACCGCAGAGGTTAGTTTTGTGGATATTCCCCGCAGGGGTTACCCTCCAATTAACATGGAGCCTGATGTTTGGGGGTCCTGGTTTGGACAATTTGTTCTTTCAAACATCCTTTTGCTGAAATGAACATCTTTTTCCCTTGCCGGTTTTAAAGGGAATCTATCACGACTGGACATATTTTTAGTTTTCCAGGGGGCTTAAGCAGATGGAAGTAAAGGGACATACAGGGACCTTCGAACGTCGAATGGTTCCATGCGAATTGGTGGGAGGGTACCTTCCACTGCATCCGAGCAGCGAAAAGTGAGCCACGTGCTCAACACCGATTCGGGGATTGGAAGGTGAGTAAGGGACAATCCCCTTGCCATAAATAGCCAGGCGGATATCTCCGGCTTCTGAATTCTTTACATGGTTCTGGGTACCTGAACCCTCAAAATTCCCTTAAAAATGGGATATCACCCCATAATTTTGGGGGTGATATCCCATTTTTATGGGTAGTTTGAGGGTTCTGGGATACTACGACCATTTTAATCCGCCGGGTTTTTTGCTTACGACTAAAATGGGGGGCCGTTTTGCCGAGGCTCGGGCACGCCCAGAATCTTGCGGCTAAGCCAACGGAAGCCAACTGCCATTCTGTGGGGCCGAGTATCTGTGGACGAAATCCGTTCGCACCGTTCAGAAACCCACGGAATGTGTTTTTTTGTGTTTTTTTTTGTTTTTTTTTGTTTTTTTTTGTTTTTTTTTTTGTTTTTTTTTTTTTTGTTTTTTTGTGTTTTTCTTTTTTTTCCGATTCCCCAACCGAACAATTCCTAAAGTCGAACAAAGGTGAGTGTTTCAACCGTGGTTGTATTTCATGGCGCGAAGCGGATTATGCAACCATCCACAGTACTTTGATCCTGCCTATAGTCCTATTTTGATACCAATCCACTTGAACCAGGATCCAATCTACTTCTTCACCGCCATCGAATCCTTATTTTGAGACCAACTGAATTAAACCAACAGGAACACCGGAACGCCACCATTCTGTGAGGCCGATTTTCCTATTTTGACTCCAAGCCACTTCCTGTTCGAACCAGAATTTCGCTCTACTTTCACCATGCTTTGGTGCAGAATATTGCAGAATCCTCCAATTGTTGCTGGCTCTCAGGGAATGAGTTGGACTGACCCTGAGAAAAGCCATCCGTTCACCAGCCAATTTCGTTGAGACCTTCAGAACGCCACTTAGGATCCATCCGCGTTGAGCAGCAAAGTTTGTTGAGACCTTGAGTCGAGAGCGAGCCACCTGGGATCCCTTAGCTTCCCCAGAATTAGCTCCCCTTGTATTTGTGTTTGGCTTCGGGGTGCCCTTTGTTTTCCAGAAACTGGGCAAAAGCCCATTTTTTGCGTTTGAATTGCCAAGTTAGGATCCGATCTACTTCTTTGGCTGGGGCTTCACCTGGGTGCCCTGGTTCTTTATGCTCTCCGGCTTCGTGCTCTTCAGCGCCTATCTGAAGAACCCCAAGGAGGAGACCATGATCCAGCGCCCGGGGCGGGCGGGGTTGCCGCCGGGAAAAACAGACGCAGGGCCCACGCTTTCGGTGCGGTTCGATCTCTGAACGGGAAACCTGAAGCAGGCGGCTCGTCTTTCTTCGGAGTTGGGACCCATGCTTCGTGGGATTTCAAAGGGAAACGACAGAGACACATCCAATCATACGTATGTGGTTTCAGGTCAAGACTTGATCCTCAGTCCGTCAAACAATCAAAGTTGGTCCACATTTGCCCATTGTACTACTCTACATGGGTATACGCAAAATTTTGAATGCTATCAGTGCAGAAGACAGAGATTGTTTTCTGATATTTGGTCCGTGCCTTCTGAGTACAATGGCCACCGTCCAAATGGTTTGTTTGCAGCTACTTTCGTGTTTCTTGAAGTTCGGAGAGATGCATGGGACATTCGGAAGCTTTCCCCGTGGACGGGAGCTGAATGGCAGGGGGAACAGCTCTGCAAGAGCTTTGGCTTGTTTTTGCACATCCGCGACCGAGCTCAACCTCTTCATATTTGTGTCTAGCTTGGGTTTATTGCTGAGCCCTCACAAAACAACTTGTCATTCTTAGTCGGGAATGTGAAAATGACACCCCCCCAAGTGCATGTTGGGACTCTTGGATTAGGTGTCCTTCTTAGGTTAGTTTCAACAGAAATGGATGGCACTGGTTTAGATGGATTTGATTTCATTTACCAGGGACATCAATTTTACCAAAAGGTCACCTATGCTTGGAACATGCAAAAGGATCGTGGCATGTTCTTTCAATTCAGGTACGTCCTGCGACGCAGCACCACTATCTACCCGCTGTACGCCTTCTCTTTGATCCCTGCGCCCCGTATCCACGCTCCGTCTCGTTGTATGTCAGCGGCTTCGGGTTGGCAATTTGGCCCCGTATTGTTTGAGTTTTGGTGCGTTTTGCCAAGGGATGTTATGACTGAACAACTTTTTGCCAACTCATGGATTTCCCATTAAACCACCGACAGCTAGTTAAACTTTTAGCGGAGCAGAAAGCAAAGGAGTGAGTGCGTCTTCATTTTGGGAACCCCCTTTTTGCTTGGTTTCAAAACTAGGTCCCCCTTTTTTGGTTGGGAGGGTTCCCCTACTAAAATAGACTACGGAAAAAAGAAACGGTACCCTTATTCTAACCTCTCTACTGGAGGACCTAGAAAAGGAAACCGACAGGACATGAACACACTAGTATGGGTCCCCTACGTTTGAGGCAAACCCATATGCAAGTGACACACCGAATTGGGCAAGCCAACCATTTGACGGCCTGAAGAAAGTGGGAAAGACGCGGTGCCGGCATTGCCGCACACTGCTTCCTGAGAGTTGGGAATGTCCTCATCCATTGGCTTAAGAACATTTTGTATTTTCCCTTGCTGGTTTTAAAAGGGAATCTATCACAACCGGAAATGTATGTTTGTATATATGTTTTTTTTTTTTTAATACAGGGGGCTTAAGCAACTGGAAGCAAGCCTTTCCTGTTCAGACTCATCGCGATGAGTATGGGAGGTTCTACACAAACAACGAATCCAATCGCTTCACTACAGATGTTCACCGCTTCCCAGTTTTTAAGCAGTCCCACTGGCCAGATCTTGAACATGAGCCACTCAGGAACCTTTGATGGAACACGAGACCATGGCCCCATGGCATTTGTGCAACGGAAAAACCGCATTCGCCATAGCATGGTTATTGTTGGGAAACATTTTGCATTTTTGCTTATTGTGGTTTAGTGGTTGAAATCCAACCACTTGACCGCTAAAAATTGAATTTCTGCTTCCCCTTCCAACGTCAATCAAGATAGAAACAAGAGAAGCCAAAAGCGAGTCACCCACTTTTGGGCCAAGCCTTTGCGGACCGGTTACTTTTTGACGGAGGCCTTCAAACTTCCGCTTCCCGGCCAAGGTTCCAAATGGCACGGCCAACTGCTTTTCCCTCTCTTGGAACCCCTCCCTCAACCCCAAGGCTAGTTTTGTCAGGCCACAGAAAATGGGCCAAACCCCTCAACTCCAAGAATTTGAAGGATGCGCAGCACACGCCCCTGTCGTGTCCGCCGTATTTGTTTTTCCTTTGGCGCTGTGAGGCCTTCATTCTGGGCAAGGTCTACGGCACCATGCAGGCGGAGTGGCCCACGCTTCTGGCCCAAAGTTTCCTGATGCAGGCGGGATAAGTTGGGAGGGCTCGGCGGATTTTCGTCCGGCCGAGTTTTGCGCACAAGTGCCATGGTCTCGTGTTCCATCAAAGATTCCTTTAATGCATGTTGCTTGGATGTTAGGACTTCATAACTGTTTGCCAACTAATGGGCTTTCCAGTAAACCACTAAAAGTTAAACTTTTAGCAGGGGAGCAGAAAGCAACCGAGGTTCCTGAGTGGGTCATGTTCAAGATCTGGTCGGTGGGACTGCTCCAAACTGGGAAGCGGTGAACATGCCCTTAAACAACCAAGGGGGGGGGGGGTGGAAATGGGATTGGTTGCATTTTGTTTTGAAGCGGTCTGGTGTGTTGGGTAGGCCTGGGTGCCCCACTTCACGGAGAACGCCCTGCAGATGCACTGCTGGTTCCTGAGCCACTCGGATTCCGCAGGGCTTCGAATCCGAAGAGGGGGTGGGAAGAATACATGGGTGGCTCGTCTTTTTGTAGGAATCGGACTTCCCCCAACATGGCGCAACGGCTTTCCTTTTTGGTTTCCCTCAAAGCCCTCCAAAGCGGGTAGACCCAACAAAAAAGACAGACCCACGTCAGTCAGTGCCTTGCTTCTGGTTTTTCTTGGTTTGGCCATGATTTCCCAACACCAACGACCAACAAAAAGGGGTATGATTGGAATTGGCCTTGCCCAATTCCAAGATGTTCAGCTCTTTCCTGCTTTGGATGGTGTTGTGTTGTTGTTTTGTTTGGTTAAAACAAAGACCATCAATTCCAGGCGAAGCTTTGATGTGCTGCTGTGTTGTTTGTTCCGACCCCCGCGCTCGCTCGCTTCTTGTGTGCATTGTCTTCTTCGAGGCACGCGCGGCTTGGGGTTTGGTCAAAACCAGGCTTGGCATGGCTCATATTTTTGAGGGTGCTTTTTTTGGGGGAGTTGAAAAGAGGAACCCAGAGGAACCCACTCAGTTGGGATCCCAGTTAACAGTACAGCAACCAGCGATTGAGTTTCAAAGGGTGCTTTTTCAGGAGAGGCCAACGCCCTTTCTCACCCCTTTTTGGGTTGGGAGGGTTCCCCTACGAAAATAGACTGAAAAAAGAAACGGTCGCCTGATTCTAAGCCCTCTACTGGAGGACCTGCACACCACATTCTCAGCTTCTTTGGGCCCCGACCGGGTCCAGGCCCTGATTGGCGACCTGGGGGCCCTTCCGGAAGAGACAGGTTGGGGCGGCCAAACCCGGTTTCATCCGGCGGTTTCAGGGCAACCTGAGCCGACCTTTTGGGCACTTAAAAGGAAAGAGCTGGCAAGCCGCTGGTTTTGAGTCATTGCCATTCACCAAGGTGCCATTTTTGGGGATTCCAGGTTTGGAGCTGCAGCCTTTGCCGAGCTTTTGGTCCTCCCATTTTGGCAACCACTTTTTGCAAAGGTCCCAGCAGGTGAACCGTGTATTGCTGGGTCCGAACTGGGCGAAGGAAACATGAAGAGACATCCCAAGAATTTCTCCCAGCAATGACCAGGTCACAATTGGCGTCGGATCGGTTTGTCTATGTGGCTGTTTGTGGGTCAAAACCAATGGTACCATTTTAGGGTAGGTGCACCACCCATTTTAGTCTATTGTAGTGGGGTGTTCACTGAGGGTACGGAGCTTTGACCCATGGTCATGTGGGGCAGGACAACCGTAGACCTCTTTGAGGGTAAATTGCTCCAGTTAACCTCACCTGGCCCCCAACTCGTGTGGCTTCCATTTTGCTGTTGAGTCCTGGGCAAACAAAATGGCATCAACATGGCAAAATCTGTGCGGCGGTACCCAGTTGCCGGGTGACTGCCCGTCTTTCCTTTTGTTTTTTGAGAAGGGTTCCCTTCAAACTCCACCGACCGAAAAGAACGGATGATGATCAATTCTTTTTTTCCTTCTGGAAATCCACCTGGCATCAGGAAAAAAGGGAAACAAAAGCAAAATTCAGACCTGGAGCACGAAGCAAGGGAGCTGGACGGACTTGGATGCCATAAGGGTTTCGGCTTCCTTTTGCCTGTGGCCGAGCCGGGGTTCCCAGGGGGACTCGGGGGGGGAACTGGCAGGGAAGGGCGGGGCCTGGGGGGGTTTGGGGTTGAACCAGGGCCAGAGACCAGTCAAATTTGCATCAATTTTGCGAGGCTAGGCCCTTGTTGGCAGGCGACATGCGTTCGTCTTTTTTGGGGGGGGATTTTGGGCGGCGTTTGTTTTTATTCTCTCAGCCTGCCAAACCATCGATTCGTTGACCCACTGCTCTCTGGCATGTCTGTGAGGCTGCATGGTGGTGTACTGGTTCTTCTTCAAGCCCTTCGCCTGCTTGTTCAGGTACCTGAACCTTCTGCTGCTCGACTTCTGGCTTCCCCCAAGGGTCTCGACCCGAGGGCCAACTCAACAGCCTCAGGACACAACACACTTTTGGGAAACCCCACATGCGCAGGTGACCAGTCATCTCTTTCCTTCATGGCTCCCAGCCATCCCCTTCGCCTTTTAGCTTTTTAGTGTTTAGTGGGGATTTCCATTTAAACCACAAAAAGTTAAACTTTTTGCGGGGGATCTGAGGACAGCCAGACAAGTCATCTCTTCCGGGGGCAACAGAGACATCGAAAACTCTGTGCCTTTAGCCCTTGAGCTTTTGAGGACCACGGCACACAAAGAGACAGCAACCAATTGCCCGTTCTGCCCCCGAGCCTTCTGCGTTGTTGCGCTCAACTCTCAAAGCAATTCACAAGGGATGCGCCACCCCCCATGCGTTGAACAGGCCGGTTTCAATGAATTGTTTGCAACCGAATTTGTCTTTGAGCACTGACTCGTTTGCCCAACCTTGATTGCTATTGGGTTGGATTTCTAGACTTCAACTTTTGGGAAATCAAGGGGTTTTCCATTAAATCTGCAAAAGCTTTTTGCAGAGGGGTCAAACACCAACCAAGCAAAGGCGATTCGAAACGATTCACCTTTTGTGTCTTGGTCCTTTGGGATAATTTGGGATATTCAACTCAAAGATCCCGAGGCAGACTCGTGGGGATTATGGGTAACTTGTCTCATTTGGTTGGAAGTATCGATTGTGTCATGTCTTTCCAAAACGGCGATCTTTCTTCTTTTTCTTTTTCTCGGAGCTTTTGATCCACCGGATCACTCAAAAAAACGGCCATGGCTTTGGACGAATTCAATCCTCGGCCTAGGGGCACCTTCCTTCTGATGGGTTTCTTCTTCTTCCTGCCGTGGCTGCTGATCCTCATCCCCGTCTTCGCCTCAGAGCCCGTGGACTGGTACAAGGCTGCCCGGGCTTGAAGCCAGGAATCGGAAAGGGACCCCATCTCCGTGTTGCTTTGTTTGATTTTTTTTCTCAGTTGTTCAGTGGCACCGAGTCTCTTTTTCCCTCTTTTTTTTTGGGCGGGCCCACCAAAAATGGGGTCCAAGCCCCAAAAAGGGTTCCCTGCTTTTCCCAGGGTCACTGAACAACTGAGTTTTTTTTCGGGGGGTACATGCGGTTGCATGTTTCATGTAGCTTTGGGTAGGCCACTTTAGTACCAGCTTCGGAAGGGGCTTGAGTGGTGCACAGGAATCCCCACCATGATGTTCAAGGGACTCAAGATGCACGTGGGTCTTTCTCACAATCAAGGACGCCTTCAATTGGCTGATGTCCTTTCAACCAAAGGGAAACGAATGTTCACTTTTGCACGTCATGCAAAGGTTGGTTATTGCTTGTGCTTGCCCCTTCGGCAAACATCGCCTCGCACATTGCTCACGGCCTGATTTGTCTCATGAATGTCTTGGCCTTGGGCGTTGATCGAGCGTGATTGATCGTTACGAACTATGATTTCTCGGCCGCACTTGTCGCCCATATCAAACGGAGTATCAAACAGAGCCTGCTTTGGATAATGCATGCTGCTCAGTGCTTCATATTGCTTCATGAAATAACTATCTTCCTTCTGCGGTGAGCAGAGCAAAAGGTCGCAAACCATAAGAGCCAACTTTCTGCCGAGTTTATGGCAAGTTAAAACGAGCTCACAAATGAACATTCGATATTAATATTTATTTTGGGGTGAGACGTGGCCGTTGTTTGAAAGCTTCAGGTCGAATACCTGAATTCCATGGCTCCACAAACCAATGCCCAAGACAAAAGTGAGCTTGAGATCGCCCTTTCGCGTGTATGTTTTTGTTGTTGGGTGCGCACACGTGTCTCAAACGGGCCAGCCCAATTTCGCCAGAAAGTCGGACCCTGATATGGGCCGAAGTTGTTAGCTGAACACATGGCTTTCCCAAGTCATCAATCCCAATATTGCAGATCATATCAGGTGGGTCAGACTGTCAGACTGTCTGGGTCTGAGTTTGGTCCCATTCAATAGCGACACCCTGCAGCTCGAAAAATATTAGTTGAGCCGGTCGGCTGCCACACACATACACACACTGACCGCCATTCCAGGGCTGGCATGTTGCCCCCCCGCCCCTCCCCAAACAAAAAGAAGAGGCAAGCTCGTAGAAGTCGCACATGATCACAGCGCTGTCCGCGATAATTTCGTCGTGGCTGGCGTCTTGATGTCGGACAGCTGTCACCGCCACCAGTTGCGTAGGAGCATGACTTCTACGCCACTGACACCTTCCTGAACATTGGGGTGATCATGCTGAAGTACCACCCTCTTTGCTATTTCCACGTGCCTCGGCTGGCCGAAGGGAAGTTGGGTTTGAGAGGTATGGTTGGTGTTGCGCAAGGAGAATTAAAGCACGGCAAGTCGGCAACCAGAGGCTCCCGGCGTTGGATCAGGGAAGATGGTGCCTGAAAGCTTTGGCCCAGGGTTGTGGTGGATCACTCGGGGTTTATCCAACTACTTCTGTGATACTTGTGGGAATCTCCCCCTTTATGTGGGGAGTTGGTCTTTGGGAAGCCCTTTTTGGTGTATCACAGATTGGTGGATTCCATTTCAACCACAGCTCTGAAAGCTTTAGGCTAAAGGACAGCCGTGCTCGTATCCAGGTATAGCAAGGCAGTACTGTTAACCCCGGATTAAGCAGAACCCCTGGTTGATTTTGATCGGGGGGGTGTCCCCTTTTAGTCGTTGGATTCAGACCACTGTTGGAGGGAACACCCCCCGAATACTGGGACGGGTTTAATAATCCTGGGTCAACATTACTTGACTCGGGCTGTGAACATCCAGCAGCCCTGAACCGCTGCGCGTTTAGTGATTTGCAGTAGTTGCCCGTAAAGGAAGCCTTATGAGTTCAAGTAATATATTGAACGCCTCGAAGCCCGTATTCCTTTCGGCCAGCAAAAAAAATGCCTTTTGGGGCTCCAGGATATATCTAGCTGTCAAATCCCATGAAACCACATGTGCGGCTAAAGGCCAGGATCGAAAGAAGCCACAAGGATGAACCAAAGAAGCAAAGGAACTTCTCACTGCCCATGCTGGACTTGATACTGTTTGGACCATTTTAGTCTCCCCCAATCTTAAACATCAAAATGGGGTTCTAATTGCATGTTGTTTTTTTGAGGATATCCCTTTTATTGGAATTATTTTCAACACGGAAACCATCAATAGTGAGGTTTTTTCTGTACCGGTATACCACAAGTTGAGGCTTGTTTGAGGCCATGCACGCGGGAAGTGAGAAAGGGATGAGCGGATGAACTAAGAAAGGGATGCACTTTATAACCAGAGGCCGTTTCGAAGCAGAGGAAGTTCGAAACCAGCCACAAGAACTTTCACAGGAAGTTCACCCAATCCGTTTGGATTTGGAGTTGGCTAATTGTTTGTAGATGTTGCCGTGAAGATTTTTCGGTTTTTAGACGTTTTGCTTGAAGCGGTTGCTTGGTCTCGGATCCCTAGGTGCGTGAGAATGTACACTTGGTGGCTCCCAGCCTTTTAGCCCACTAACAGTTAGCCTGTGAGAATGTACGCTTCGCCTTTTAGCCTTTTAAAGCCACTAAAAGTTATTCACTTTTAGATCGGGGGATCTGAGGGCAGCCCAGTACAACATTAGCTCCTTTTGGCTTTTTTCTCCTTTTTACGACAAATCCTGGAACTTGAGGGAACCAAGAATGGGATCAACCAGACTCAGTTGCCCAAAGCAAAATCGACCTTTTGACCTTTGAAGGTCTCCAAAGGCCGCCGCTTCGAAAAGGAAAGCGAATCCGAACAGCGGTTTAGGTTAGCTTGGTTAGAAACAGATGGCACTGGTTTAGATTGGTTTTATGTCATTGACCAGGGACATCCATTTGTCCGAAAGGTCACCTACTGAAATCCTGCACCACTTTGAAACCGTGGTTGAAACCATTGTTTGTTGGTGTTTACCGGGAAATCGAATCATATCATCACAAACCAGGATGTCTGAACTGCCGTGCGTTACATTGGATGGATTTCACAACAATCCACAGTATGGCTGACTTTGTGGACAAATAGATGGGTTTCCCTGGTAAATGAACAATGATGCCAATCTAAACCAGTGAACCCCATTTGTTTCTCGCCAAAGATGTTTCTGAGCCACAATTAAAACCCGGGTAGATGAAGATTAGTAAGGGGCAGTCCCAGCCGGAAATAGCTGCGGCCGCTTTAAAAAAACAAAAAAACAACCTTACATGGATTTGGGTCCCGACCATTTTACTACCGATCGGTTTTGATCATGGCTCAGCTGGCGAATAGCCTACACCAGGGTCCCTATATTTCCCCTAAAACATCACCCCCCACCAAGGAAAGCCCACCTGAAATTGGCCAGAAAGGTGATTGAGTGCTGCTTAAAAAAAAAAAAAACGGACATATGGGTATATGTGCCCAAGCCGCCTTTTGATTTCCTTATATGAATTTGGGTCCCGACCATTTTACTACCGATCGGTTTTGACCATGGCTCAGCTGGCGAGCTCGAGGTCTTCATCCTGGGCATGCTCCTGGCCAAGTTGCGGCAGCTGCTGGATTGCTATGCTGCCTCCTCGCCGCACGGATGCTTCTCCTGGCGGCGCCTTGGTCGCAGGGTTGTGGTGGATCACTCGGGGTTTATGCAACCACTTCTGTGTTTTCCGGGGGGGGTAGTCTTTGGCAGGCCTTTTTTGTTGTATCAAGTGGATTTTATTTCCCGCAGCCCTGCTTTGTCGTTCTTTCGGGTTTCGGGTTTCGGGTTTTGGGTTTCGGGTTTCGGGTTTCGGGCGGTTTCGAGTCGGTGGGGGGAGTTGGATTGGCGAAACCCGGAGAGAAACACGTCTCACAAATGGTTTTTTGTTCTGCGAGGTTGGTTTGTTTTCGGTATCCGGTTCAAGCATCCAACAAAGGTTCTAATTTTGAGAATCCCGTGGCTTGGTTACGGTTGTTTCCAAAGAAATCCACTGCACCCCTTTGTCTATAGAGGTTGATTCCAATCATTCTGCTCAACCATCGTTCTTTTCAACAACCAGCGGTTTTCCATGGGTTTCCGCAGGTTTCTAGAAAGATTCGATCCCTGCAATGGGGAAGGTAGCCTAGAGCGGTCAACAGCACGTGATGGTCAAAAGAAGGTTCCTTTCCTCGAGGTGAAGAGGCATGGCCGTCCACTTAAGGATCCTTACTGTGGATGGTTGCAAAATCCCTTCGCACCTCTTCATCCATTTGCTGAAATGAACATGTAAAACAAAGAAAAAGTTGCTGGCTTTACAGCGAATCGATTTCACTACTGGACATATGTTATTTTTCCACGGGGCATAAGCATCTGGAAGTCTTTGAAACTGCGGGAAACCACAACGTTTGTTGGCATTTACAGGGGAATCAACTCATGCCAGGGCTTCTTAGATGGTGCGAAATGGATTTCGTCCATCCACAGTAGCGGTGAAAATGACTCCAATTGTAAGGGAACCATGACCCAATGACCCAATGCAACATATGCCTCCAAACAGCTGGCGTATGGCGTCCTTTGGGTTTCCCTTCAATAGGGGCCACATGGCCAGATCCGGGGATCTGGGATCCGGGATCTGAACCACGCCCTTCTTGCAGGTGCTGTGGGTGCCCCCCAAAAAAAAGCAAGTAAACAAACCAGACCCAGAAAACCGGGGGGCTCCCTTGTGCCCCTGCATCAAAGACGAGGCAGTTGGCTTATGCAGCAGGGAAACTCCTCATGGATGCCCGAGATCTTGTTGGACTCCAGCCGGAGGGTGTAGAGCCACTCAAGGTTCTTTGCGTATTTTTGCCAGGTGGGTTCAAGCCAAATGGGGGGTCAGACCCTGCCATGAGCGAGGATGAACTATGAGTGCACTCGCAGAGCCATGGGTCACATGCCATACCAACGCATGCTCGAAGCAGAGGGTTCTCCTTTTGTTCCCAGCCTAGTTGGAAATCACCTCGGCCAAAACGTGAGTTGGCTCTTGGTCAGGTTTTGCGGGAGGTACAGTCACGTGGGTCCTGACTGAGCTACTATTTAGACTATTTGATCAAACTCACCCCGTTCGGTGGGCTGAGGGGAAACCACAAGTTTCAGAAACTCGCGTTGACAACTCAATCAAAAGAACTTGCGGCGGGAATGGCAACGCCAAAACTTCCGGGTGTTGGGAAGTGTTTTTTCGCGCGTTTCAAAGTGCGCGACAGGACACCGACAACTCGGATGGATGGCTTGTTTCCTTGGTGGCTCCCAGCGATTCATCCGGTTCCTTCGCCTTTTAGCTTTGTAGCTTTTTGGTGCTTCTAGAAAACGGTTTGGATGTGGCTTTTGTGGTTCCACCCCTGTAGAAGGTTAATTAAAAGAGTACAAAAAAAGGCCAACAGGGGGAAGAACAGGTGAAATCCACAAAAGGCGCATCCAAAACGATTTCTAGAATGCTTGTGCATTTAACCCATTAAAAGTTAGTCACTTCTAGCGGGGGATCAGTTTGCGCAGCCCAGTTTCGGGGTCAATAACCCCTATCGAGCCAAAAGAATCCCAACCAGTTTGGAGGTGAGCGCTGCCCATGCGAATCGGAAGAACCCCCTGCCTATGGACCTTGTGGCATGTTCCGTACCGAACAAGCTGGTTACCACTTGATTTTTTCTGGTTTCTCCCATAGGAGTTTCCTACAAGCCAGATTAGCCAGTAGGTAGCTGGTTGACTCCTGCGATCAAACAAGTCTTGGGACCCCGATGGCCATGGTTACCGGATTTGGTGGTTTCTCCCATGCTGTGGATGGACGAACTCCGTTCGCACCACTTTGAAACCCATAATTAAAATCATCAATGGTTAACATTTACGTTGGGGAATCGAATCATTCCAGGGTTTGCTTCTTAGGTGGTGCGAAATGGACTTCGTCCATCCACACTAGGGCTTCCTACCAGCCAGAGGGTCGTTGGTTCCTAGAAGCGATCCCATGGACTTTGTGGCAGTCCCGTCCAACCGAATTATATGCAACACTACCACTTTGGTTCTATTCCACAGCTGAATTTAGTTCGGTGTCTCGGTTCATCCCGGAGTACACGCCGGAGCCAGCTGCTTGGTTCCCAGAAAAGCGATCGAGTCATGTCTTAGACCCCACTGGGTCCTTAGGAACCCCTTCAACGTGGGCTTGCAGTTCGTGGCGCCGCTGGGCTACCTGGCGCTGTTCCTGGTCTTCAGTGTCCAGGACCGCTGGATTTCCGCTGCAACCGCTGGATTTCCGCCGATTTTCCCACTTTTTGGGGAAGGGTTCCGATTCTAGGTGCCCCAACAATTGGTGCCCTTTGGCCGTTTCTTTTTTTGGGGAGGGTTCCCCTACTAAATTAGACTGCAGAAAAAGGGGACCCTTATTCTAACCTCTCTACTGGAGGACCTAGTGGTTCCTTTAAACTCAACCAACCCAAAAAGGATGCCGATTCTTCTTGCCCCATGGAAATCCACTGGGCATCTGAGGTTCGACCCGCAACCCGCAGCCAGTTTTTCAGTTGTTTTTCCGCGTCGAGACGTGTCAGAAGGTGTGGTTCCGAGTTTTTGGAGCTCGATGCCACCAAATCCGGGACCCGGGGACCCGGTGTATCGAGCGACAGCCATGAGACAAGGTCCTGAAACCTTGCCAGGAAGTGATCGATGTGTGACATCCCGGGTTCCGGCGCCTTTTGTCCTTTTTTTTTGGAGCCTCCAGTGGAAATCTGGATCGTTTCAGGGGACGCCAGGGAATGGGTCAACCTGATCTGGGGGATTTTGTTTTTTGTCCTTCTCCGGCCAATGGAGCAGCGCCCCCCAGCCCGTCGCGCGTCGGATGGTCGCGGGGCTCGCAAAAACAGCGACAAGCGTCGTAACGTGTGAACACCTTTGGCACACCAACTGCTTCCACAATCGGGCCTCCTATGCAGTTCACAAGTTCACAAGCAATAGGGGTCAGCTTTTGTTTTCTGTTTCTGTTTACCTTCTCGGTGTTTGTTTCTAGACTCAGGCTGTTCTGAGATCATGACTCGATTTGAATCACAGACGATTTTTCTCGGTGGCCCTTCCGTGGGAAATCGGCGCAGGGATTCCTTTGGTAGAAGATCCGCTTCGCAGCAGTTGGGACGGATGAGTCACGGGATAAACCACCTACCAACTGAGCCACAATCAAAACCCGGGTAGATGAAGGTTTAGTAAGAGAACATCTCAACCAGAAATGGGTGCAGCTGCCGCGTTGATTCTTTACATGGTTCTGGGCCCCGACCATTTTGGCTCATGGCACGTACCAACTACCTACCAACTACCAGCCAACTACCGACCAACTGTTTTGAAGGAAGCCGTACGGGATAAACCACCAAATCCGAGCGGTTTGTAGGATCCATCCACAGTCTGGAGGGAATGCCCCCTAACCATTTCCTCTAAGGCACGGCTTCGCTTCCACACTGCTCTTCATTTCATCTCCAACCACCCAAACTCGTTTTTATGTTGTTTTTTACTATCGCAGCGAAACCACCCGCACTCGGAGCTTTTTTTTCATTCCCTCCCGCGGCGAAACCACCCGCACGTGGAGTTTGGGACGGCCTCGCCGAGCGATACGCCAGGAGTTCAATGCCAAGGCATGGGGCTACAAGCTCTCGGCCCGGGTTTCGGCGCCTTGGTGAGCGGCCGGCGGGCAAAATCGCTGGGTTTTTTCCACTCAGACGCCATGGTTTGGGGGTTGGGATTTACATGGAAACCAAGGGAAGACGATGCAGACATTTTTCACTTCCAGCGTTCTCCAAGCTTTACAAGTTTTCTTCTGCCTGGCCTTTTTCTGGATTATACTATACTGTAACCTTGCTTTTTGATTATGCCAGGAGATCTCTCTCCCTGAGTTTCCGGCCAGTCTTTGGGAAGATCCATTTTATCGGCAAAGAGTTGGAAAACGTATGTGGCAAACTCAAGAATCTGTTGGAACATGCTGTGCGAGGAGAAAAGCAAAAGGTGCGTGCCTCTGGTCTATGAACCAACTTTGCCCTTGGACTATCGGCCTTCGCGACGGGGAAGCACAAGGGAGCAGCGCTTTTTGGGACGTCGATATCCTCGTAAGCCAATGTTTGGCTTTGTCAGTGAGCGCGGCACTTTGGAAGAGGCTCGGTTGAAGTCAACATTCATCATGCCTGGCAAATTTATTAGATGTGAGGGTAGTTAAGCATTTATGAAAATCGGCATAGGCACCGCTCAGGACTTGGGGTCATAGTAGGAAACAGACAAGTACGCCGCGTTCAAAACAAAAGCCGACTGAAGGGCCTATGTCCGGTACATGTCTGAAGCTGGGTAGAAGGGGTCCTCATACTGTGGATGGACGAAATCCAATCGCACCACTGAAACCCAGGGTTGAAACCATTGTTTGTCGGTTTTTTTCCTGGGAAAATCATCATGTCAGTGGTGCAGGATTTCGTCCATCCACACTATTTCACTTGGCTGGTTGTTTCAGTATCGCCTGTTGATTGCCAATGATTGAGATGGACATGGGATCGCGCTTAAATCTTCCCGCCAGGGGAGTCGCTGATTCGCCCATGTTTTTGTGGGGGAACCAGTAAGTGTTCGACTATCTCACTTAGGACTTGAAACTTTTGGGGTTGGACCATGCTAGCGGTAAACTCAACAGGTCGGGTAATTTTTTTTGAACTACTGTGGATGGACGAAATCCTGCACCACCTAAGCAACCATGGGACACCATTGTTTGTTGGTAGTTACAGGGGAATCATCATAAACCAGGGTTTCTTAGGTGGTGCCTATAGGGATTTCGTCCATCCACAGTATGAACCAGGAAGTGAGCTGAGCGGGTGCCTCTGGCTCTTTTGTTTGTGCGAGGTGCTGCTGCCGTTCCAGGCGATGATCCTCTTTGGCCTGGCGGGTTTGCCCAGCCTGCCGCTGCCCTTCTTCTCCTATGCCTTCTCCCAGTTTGACTTCCTGGACATCCATTTGCTGAAATGTGTTTGTTGTTTTTCCCCTTGCTGGCTTTAAAGCGACCCTATCACTACTGGACTTTTTGATTTTTTTCAGGTGGAGCAAGGGGGGTTTGGGGGGGTGTTTTGTGTTTCGAGGTGGGCGGGTGGGCCAAAGAGAAAACCAGATTTGGGGTACCAAGTTCAAGGGCGGGGAGTCTTTTCATGTCACTTGGGCTGTTGGGCCAACAAAAAGAACCAAAGATTTGGAGCAGGTACCATGTTCAGCCGTACCCACCCGGGCTTGTCCAATTTGAGGTCGGATTTTCCACGCAGACCGAAAGGTGTTTTGTGCGGCTTTCCCCTAAGTTGACATGGAACCTATCTAGGGGCTCCGATTCCAACAGGAGGCTCTTTCATTGAGTTTCTGAGTCCATGCTACTGTTCAGGGAGGTGACCTGATGGCACATGGATTTTCCTTGGGGAATCAAAAGGGGTCGCATTCAGACGACGAACTTCTGGGAATGCGCCCGTTTCAAGTTGAAACCGCCGGAAAAACGAGCCATGCCAGGGTTTCCCCCATTTCCCTTCTTGGAGCCGCCGAAAGTGCCAGTTTTAAGTTGAAGCCACCGGTAAACTGATCAACCTTTGACGGGGAAATCCGCCCTACTCCTTGGAGTCTCCCAAAAACGAGGTGCAAAGGCTCCGAACCCAATCGCAGTCGGGGTATTCCTAAGGAATCCGAGAAGCGGTGCACTTAGCCATCTGTGTTTCCCTCTGTTTCTCAAAATCAACCCCCTGGAATGGTTGCTGTCGCGTTTCCGGAAGGGAAAAAACAACAACACCCACCAAAAGAGGGGGCCACAGCATTTGGAGAGAACTGCCCATTGAGCAAATGAAAAGCTCCATCACATGCTCGCTTTTTGCCCGCACAGCTCAACCTTTGGCCCAGGGCTCAGGTTCTGGGTCCCTAAAACACGCCGCTAGGAGAACTACTCCTACGCGGTGTATGTCTTCCAATTCCTGACCTACGCTGTGTGGCCGCAGACGGGCCAGGTGAGCATCTTCTTCTTCCTGGTCTTCACCTATGCCTCCGCCTTCGTCATTGCAAGGCGATCTGGGACATGGGCAAAACCACCAAAACCAGGTTGTATGCTTACAGAGTCTGAAAGCTTTATATTTATGGGTCTTAGTTTGGTGTACCCAGATGTGGGCCAAGTTTGGATCTTAATTTCCGTGTACCCCAGATGTGGGCCAATTGAAGATTTCATTTAAGATTATGTTTTGGACGGGCACGCCAACATTGGACAAGGATAAATGAAGAGATACCGAGAGGATCATGGAAATACTGATCTTCGTTCTTGATTCGTGGCGAGCACCCAATATTGATATTACATGCACACTTTCTCACCCAGGACTTTGCTGCCATGATTTGCCAGGGTTATCCATTGGGTCAGATCCGCCGGCCCTTGAATTGTTTCCATTGCTTGTGAAAGGGGGGATGGCAGGACAAGGGCGTTACCGAGTTTTAGAAAGCTGTTCTGCCGGAAACCGCGTGCTCTTTGACCAACCGTCAGATGGGGCCGGTGTTGCTTGTGATCGAACAAGCAAGGGATCTACCCGACCCAGGCTGGCTGGCTCCGAGCAACTGAAGATAGACTTCCTTCTGCTCAGGGACAGTGTTCTTTTCCCCAGTTGATTTGAGAAGGAATCGATCAGTATATTGTTGAGTGGACTTAGTCAGATGGAGGTAGACCAAGGCCCGCGGCATCATGTCTAGCGTGGAGCAATTCGGATTTCTTCCGTTCGGCGCATGCCACAGCAGATGAGCGACTGACAAAATATTAAGTTTCTGTCAGTTTCGGAAGGACAAGGGGACCCACCCAAATTTCGCGGACGAAACATCGATCGGGTAAATGATAGCAATCTCGCGAAAATGCGTTTGCGACCTTCCTCTCCCTTATACTTGAAAAGGGTGAGCTGTTTTGTAGGCAATGCAACGGCCTTCTTTGTAGAATGGGGCTGTGGGGTACTCGAAGCCGTATTTAGTCATGATCATACGACAATGAAGTGTGTATTTATATGGCCCCTTGCATTGCCCGTGGTGTGGTTTCTACCGCACTTTCCTTTCCACGAGTTTTTCTTGGAATCAGAATCACATAATTTTTCCTTGGACCCCCCGAACACACCACCCCCTCTTTCCACACCTCCTTAAACATGGCGGATTGTTTTGTTTGTCTTTCCCAAGAAGCCCGGTGTGTTTGGGTGCCCCTGGTTGGGGTGCAGAGGGTCGACGTGTTCGTCTTTCCCAAGAGTCCCGCTGTGTTTGGGGTTTGGGGTGTTTGGGGTCCGACAGATGTGTTGGGTGTGGTAACAGAAGTCCAAACACACCTCCTTAAAAATGTTCGATGTTTTCGTCTTTTTTAAGGGGCCCGGTGTGTTTGGGGTCCCGGTCCCCTGAATCCCCTGGGCTTCGGCAGTCCGAGGTGCATTCAGCAGCCGATCCAGAAGTGGTGGGCCGCGCACACCCGGGCGCGCCTGGTGGTGCCCTTCATTCTGGCCACGGCCCTGGCGCCTTGGCTCCAAAAAACACCAAGCGCCGCGCTTCCGTCGGGAGAAGGTGGGGAGTGGTTGCCAGAATCGGGACGCACACACGCATTTTTTTTCTTTCAAATGGCCATGGCTTATTTAGGATATTTAGCACCAAGCCATTTAGCTTAAGGATCCGTTTTGATTTTCCTCGGTTGGATTTAAAGGGAATCTATCACTACTCGAGTTGGCATTTTTGTTTCAAAGGGGGGCTGATGCAAATGGCTCAAAATGCGGGGGCCACAGAAACGTGGATCTGTGCACAGCAGTTGTTCAGGCTTGGTAGTAGTTAAGGGCGTCGTTGACGACTCTTAAGCTCTTGGATTTGTAATAGGCGCTTGGACGATTATGCGCGCATTTCCTCTCTCCCGGCTAGGTAATCTTGACCTTTTTTCCATTTTATATCTTCTCCACACTCATCCACAAACACTCGGACATTCATGTGCAAAAGATCAAATCTGCTTTTCCGGGCAGACCGTCCCAGGTGGGATTCAGCTTCCTGCCGGATCCTTCCATCGACACCAGCCTGCCAGATGTGCCGGCGCAGATCGTGCTGGATAACCGCAGCTTGAACTTTGTGCAAGTGTTGCCGCGTGTGGTTTGTTCGCTGACTAAGTCGTTGGTTTGCTTCTTTCCTTGCTTGCCCGTATGCCCGCGGACCTGCCTTCCTGGCGAGTTGGTTTGTGTCCTTGCATTGCTTATGCTTCTCTTTTTTTGCTTTGCTTTGCTTTGATTTGCTTGGCTTGTTGGTTTGCTCGTTGATTCGTGTGTGTGTGTGTCGGTTTGTTGGTTGGTGTGTTTGCTTGCTTGTTTGCCTTTTGACCTGGCTGGCTGCTTGCTTGCTTGCCTGCCTGCCATTCCTGGTTGTGAGTTGGTTTGTGTGCTTGCTTTGCTTTTGCCTTGCTTTCCTTTGCTTTGCTTGTTTATTTGTTTGGTTGCTTGCTAGCTTGCTTGCTTGTTTTGTTTGTGCCATTGCTTCTTCGAGTTATTGCCTTCTTGCATGTGCCTCCCTCTGTGTTCAGGTCTGTCGTTGGATTGTTTGCCTTTGTCTTGCCTGCCTGCTTGCTAGGATCCTGGCTTCCTGACCTAGGCCTTTGCATGTTCCTTCTTGTTTTGACACGTGGGTATGGATCAAATTTAGTCACCACCAGGAATTGGACCGCAGGTTTTGGTCCATGCTTTTATGTACCAGATTCCATTTTGGGTACGTATTTTTGACCCACAGCCACATCGCTCCTCGCCAAAATGGCTATGGGGACCCGGCGCGGGTCAATGCCGACCCCAGATTAGCCAGCCTTTCGGATTGTTTGGGGGAGGTGTTGCCGGCAAGTGAAGGATCCTCTCAATGAATTAAATGGGACACGGTTCTTTGTTCATCAGCGGTTTATGAATCCGGATCAACCTCCGGCTTGGAGTATTCCCTCTTGGGCCAGTTCAAAGTGAGTTTCCTCGTGTGATGTTGGACAACATCCATGTCGCACCACCTAAGAAAGCCTGGAATGATTCGATTCCCCAGCGTAAATACCACCAAAGCAACACCGCGGTTTCCAACCATGAGCCCATCTTCGTGGTGAAGCCGGGCGGGCGGGCGAACGGATTGATTCCGAGTTCAAGCATCCACCTGGGGCGCGACATCGGTTGCTTTTTTCCCCTAAACCCTGAAACCCTAAACCCTAAACCCCAAACCCTAAACCCCAAACCCCAAACCCCAAGCCCTTACTAAACCCAAACCCCTAACCCCTAACCCCTAACCCCTAACCCCTAACCCCTAACCCCTAACCCCTAACCCCTAAACCCTAAACCCAAACCCTATTCCGAGCGCAGGCACCATCGACATGCGCTTGAATCTGCTGGACCGCGAGGGCCAGCGACAGGAGGCCACCCTGATCAACCCCTCACTGCTGATCCAGAATGGCCAGGCCAGGGCGTGAGTCAGGGAGACCCAAGGCACACCACGCATTGGTTGCTTTCTTTTTGTTTTTCGTCTTGGATGTAAGGCTCTTCATTTGTCTACACGAGCCTGAAAACGGGACCCTAATTCCAGAGGTACCCTCCAACGTCACAAAGCCTCATCAAGTGGCCAAGATGGTGCCATACCCTGTGCGTTGTCCAAGCACTCCCGTGTATCCCTGGGGTGTGTACCATAAAACATACCCTCCATTTGCTTAAGAATATATATTGTTTTGTGTGTTTTCCCTTGTTGGTTTTAAAAGGAATTCATCACTACTGGAAATATGTTTTTTTCCTGGGGCCTTAACCAAATGGAAGATACCGTTCCCATTATTCGACCAGCAGGCATTGAGGCGGCCTTCTTCATAGAACCATAGTTTGTAGTGGGGCCCTTTGGTTTGGGCAATGGATTGCAGGGCTAAACAGTGAAACTCTTTGGGTAGGCAATACCCACCAAGATGTTGGTTGCACAATCCTCTTTGACCCTAGGAGTTGTTCCATCTCTTCCATTTGCTGAAGAATTTGGTCATTTTCTCTGTGTCTTTGTTGGGAATCTACCACTAGACAGATTTGCTCTCATTTGTTCCAGCGGACTCAAGCAGATGAAAGCCATCCACACTCTCCCTGCATGTGAGTCAATGTGTGTTTCTTTCAGGGTACCCTTCTTTGGGGGGTTGAAAGGGAAACCAAGAGGAGAGCCAATCATTTTGGGAGTCCCCCGACTTTGACACATAGGTCTGTCTCTTTTCAAGTGGGACCCTCCAAAATGATGGTTTTCCTTTGGTTTCTCTGCAAAGCCAACCCAGAAAGCCTCAAGAAAGCACAGACGCATAAGAAACCACGGAGCACTGGAGCACGGCACCCCGAAAGCAATCCCAATGGATGCTTCAAGACTTGACTCTCTCTTGTTCCAAGTCATGCCTTCAATTTCCTGAACCTTATAGCCACCACGAAGTGCTTGTCGCCACTCACTTCCTGAGTTCATGAACTTTAAGCTTTTTGGGAAGACCATTTTAGTGGTAAATGTAAAGTTTGGGTTTGTTTTGGGCCATCCACTCAGCCAGTGAGTCCAACAAAAAGACGCGGCGCCCGGCACCGCCGCGTTTCGTGTCTCGGGTCTCGACGGCTCGCGTCGAGACCCGGAGGTCCACGTGGTGGCGCGGCGCCACCGGCGGGAGACGGTGCAGAGGAACGGGCGCTATGATGGCCCCGACGGCAGCGGAGATGCGGCCCAGCTGGAGTCGAGTCCGCTTTCGCGTTGCAGGGTTCCTAGTCTCCCCGAGTTCTCTTGTTTTAGTGCTCACTCCCCGAGGTTTTCTGGTCTATTCTGGACTGTCAACTGTTTGCTTGGTTTTCATGGGTGTGTCTCTTTGAGCTTGGACCCCTACATGGGGTGATGTTCCCTTTGGTGTCAGCCCAAAGTGAGAATCATTGTTTCACTGTTTCTGGGCCGGCAACTGATTGCCTTCCGCTCCTTGATTTGGCTTCAAGAGGAACTGGGGTTGGTTGACCCCCACACTCCACAGTTCTGGTAACTCTTGATTGGTGGTTTGGATTTTAATTTCAACCTAGAAACCACCCCCCAAACCCCCAAAACCACCGGGCCCCAAAACCACCGGGCCCCAACGCTTTCCTTTTTGAGGAAAGCTGAGCTGAGGAGTTTTGGTAGACAGGTTCTCTGAGACCCTCTTGAGGCTTCCTGGACTCTAAAAATTCTCTTGATACGGTCATGTCCAAGCCATGTTTGGTGCAACCTGGCAGTTGTTCTTGGACTTCACCTGCAAACTGATCAACTTTTGAATCCAGTGACCCGATATACATAAATAAATAAAATAATACATATATATATAGTATATTATCTCTTGAAGTTTCGTATTGATGTGCTTTTGGGCACCTTTTGTTGTTATCTTTTCTTGCGCTTAAAATATGGTTGTTCAACTTTGTTTTTCTCTTGCTCTCCTGTCCATGTGTATTGGTCATGTTTGTGGTGTTCCTTCAGGTTTGCAGTCGTTTTCATTTAGGTTTGCCGTCGGACACCCTTTGGTTTGCTGTTGATTGCCTGTTGGTTTTCCGGTGTGTTTTTGTTGTGGACTGTTGATATCCAGCAGGTTTCCTGTTGGTTTTAGTTTGGCCACCCATTGGTTTCCCACTCCGGTTGTTGTTTTTGTTAGCAGTGTTTTGGTACTCTTTCAATATTCTAGAGGGGTGGATCCACTAATATCCACACCGTTTTCGAGAGAGCTTTGTATGCTATTGTATGTTTCTTCTCGCTTGAGGCTGTAATCATCGAGCAGCTGTGGCACTCAGACATTGTGATGGGCAGCAAAGCCATCGAGCCGTGGCGGACGAGTCGTCGCCAAAGGATTTGAGTTGTGAGGCCCACGAGCTGATGTGTTGGCTTGGTTTTGGTTTGGCTTGGTTTGGCGCTTTGGCCAATGCCTCAAAGGGAGCTGGGGTTCAAACCCCAGCTCCCACCAATCCAGCCACCTGATTGCAGATCGATGCTTGAACGCCTGGTCCTTTGGATTCTCAGGTCGGCATGGAAGGGTTGAGGATATGGTTCACAATACATCACATGTGCACATGTTATCAGATCAAGCTTTAACTAAAACAACGTATCCTGCAATTTAGAATTCTCAAGAATCCCAAATCTCACCTGAATATCATGAGCTCGTAACCGTGGATGGTTTCCATCGAACTCCGAGAACACAAAATGAAGCCATGGGAGTGAAACCGCCACTTCTTGGCAGATACGTTGGGGGAAATTCCGTTGGGTTTCTGAACGGCGCGAAATGGATTTCGATTTCAACCATCCGCAGTAAGCCTTCTTGCCGGGGAAATCTGAGGTGAAGAAGCGGTCAGGCGTGGGTCGAAATTAGTCAGTCAAGACCATGAAGTGGGTCACCTAATAACGATAAAGGAGTCACTACTAACATAAGCAACAATTTTAACAACCCCAGAGGGTCCAAGTACCTCATGAGAATGGCTTTTGAGGGGTAAAAAGGCGTCTAAGTACCTCCTTAGAAGGTACTTGGACCCTCTGGGAACGGAAAAACTAAAGAAACGAATTCGCCGTGTGATTTCCGTCCAGTGCATTGGACTTGATAGGGCTCATGCCGAGTTCAGTTCACGGTGTGTGAAAACTGCCGAATCGGTCGAGTCGAGGGCTCAGCCCTGCTAGAATACATGGGCTTGTAGTTCATCAGTATATTATTGTTATGTTTTATTACTATATTCGTTTTGTTTTACTACTTTTGACTATTCATTAATTCATTTATTGATTTATGTGTCTATACATGTAGCACGCGTTTTGCAGGGTCGGTGTGGCAGCGCTCTGAAACCAGGGGCGTCCACTGGCTAGGGAAGTCGCATTGTGAAGCTGTAAGGAAGGCGTCCGACGCACATGCAAAGTTTCGATTTGGGAGTAGTCCTTCGAATTGGGCACCTTCTAGGTCCCCCAGTGCCAACTTTTACCGTTTCTTTCGTGGTTGGGAGGGTTTCCCTAAAATAGACTACAGAAAAAACAGTGGGTGCCCTTATTCGAACCTCCCTGCTGGAGGACCTAGCCTTACGGCAGGTCAAACCAGGATCCCTAAAGTACATGCTGATTACACTTGGACAATTGTTGGGGGGCTATTCCCAACATCAACCACCATTTGGGGGTGAATTCGGTCCTGTGAGGTCGTGAGAAATTCATCCAGTTACTGCTTGGGGCCAGCAAAGGGTCACAAAAATAGACAGGAGGGGTTGCGCAGGTTTTGGTCCATGTTTCCACTTACCAGGGTTCCATTTTGGTGCCGGTTTTTGGAGCCACGGCCATTTGGCACATCGCCGGGCAAAGGACTTGGGAAAGAAAGCCGAGAGAAACCGAATCGCCTTTTTCTCCCTTGGCGCGGAACTGATCAGGTCCAATGTGGCAATGTCATGTTTTGGGGGACTCCAAAAGATGGCGAATTGTCCTTCGGGCATCCCTTTAAACCCACAAAAAATGGGTATACCCTCAAAAACAGACGCAGATGTCACTTTTTTTCCGAGGTTACCGTTCCAAAATGCTTGCAGACAATCTTCACCTCACTGCTTGGTGGAAAGGATTCTTTGGGGACTTGAAGACCTGGCTCTATGACAAAGGCCATCGCAGCCAATCCCAACCAATGAAGGGACGGCCGGAATATGGGCAACGTCCTGTCCAAAACTTGTTTCGGCACCTCTACACCCACTGACTTGCAAGTAGCATGTGCCAAATCACCCTTTGCTGGCCCCAGTATTATCATGGGGGCTGGGGGGAGGGAGGGGAGGGGGAGGGAGCCCAAACAAGGCCTCATAGCCCCTAATAAGGCCTTATTTGGGGCTATGGGGGCTCCCTCCCCCCCCTCCCTCCCCCCCAGCCCCCATGAGTTGGGTTTCCGTTTGACCCACCAAAAGCGAAACTTTTAGCAGATCTGAGGACAGCCCGCCTATATGGCTATATAGTGGTTGTGTATCCCCCGTTTTTCATGGGAGAACCCCACCCGAAAAGCTGGAAGGATTTGACCCACCCTCGAAAGCGCCAAGGATGCAGAAGCATGGAAGAACTGGCCCACCAGCGGCACGAGTCCACTGGCGGGCACGGAGCTAACGAAGTGGGGCGGCCTGCGCACCGTGCAGGGCGCGGAGTGGGCTGACTTGCGCCTTCCCAAAAACGAAAGGCTTCGCGCGCTTGAAGTCTGAGTTCTGTCTTGGCTGCTTGATATTTGACACCAAAGCAAACACACATATGTGTAAATGAATACATGTATATGTTTATATATATATATGTATATATATATATATTTATGTAGAGAGACAGAGAGAGCGCAAGAGAGAGAGAGAGAGAGAGAGTAGGTTGTCCTTTTGCCTTGGAACCAGAGGCCTCTCACTTGAATAATTACCAACACCTTAAACCTTTCCAATCACCATAAAAGTGTACTGCAACCTTTAATTCTCTGGTTGCAGGCAAAAGGCAAAGTTACATCATGATGACTCTGTTTCATTGACAGGTTCAACACTGCATGTTCTATCTGTTCCGCTTCCAAGCTGCTCAATGATTGTGTATTGTTTGTTGCGCCCAAAGTTGTTACTCTGCTCTGGTACTGCGTTCTCCTTCCGGTTCTCAAGGTTGTAGAACTTCACCCCCAATATGCTCGGTAGTTGGAAGCACTCCAACCGAGGTGCGTCATCGAAACCTGGATCCCCTCGAACAACACCCTCATCCGCCTGAAGGCGACTTGGACGGGTGGAGCGGGAAGTACACACGGCCCAACCGACTCGCGGCTCGTTGAACCTCAACCGACCCGTTTTTTTTGTTTGTTTTTCATGTTTTCTTCGGCTTGTGTGTTTTATCATTCTTAGCAGGTGCTTCTCAAAGCGAACATAGGTTGATCAATCGTAAATTCGTTCATGCGCAAAGGTGCAGCTCACAGTACGTTTGCTTCCTTCCTTTTTTAATGTATTCGTTGTGTCTCTTGTTGTGGAGTCGACCCTTGCCTGCTTTCACCAAACTCAGCGGTTACCTAGCAATTGTCCGGCCGCAACTGGACGGACACTGGGAGGCTGGGAGAGCTCAGCAGTTGCAACGTGTAGATGTTGCGAAAGTCAAAATGGCCATGCAACCGGCCCCTGCATCAGCTGTTCACGGCCTCAATCACACTCAGTCAATCGCTGCTAGGCATAGAGGACCTCCTTCCTATCAGGTATTTGGCCAGCCCCTCGCACATACTTCCTTCAACTGGACGTGTCCTTGAGCACTTTCGGCTTCCGCTCAGCAGTGGTTCTGCAAATGTTGCATACATATATATATATATATATATACACATGTATACATATATAGATATGTATATATATATATATATACATACATGTATACATATTTATATAGATACATACATAAACACATATATATATATATACATACATATATATACACACAAACATATGTATATATGTATGTACTATTCAAATAAACCAGTGGAACCCAGCTAGTTTTCCAGAAGGACACCCACATGGGTCAAATCCTACAA
>CAUJNA010002447.1:0-107500 GCA_963377175.1 Effrenium voratum | reverse complement strand
GACCGAAACGCGGGGCGAAGCGCGGTTGCGCGAGTGTGGAACAAGGCTCCTCAAAAGATCTCCATTTTGCCCATTTGAAACATGGCTTTTTCCACCAAAATAAAAGAACACCACCATCTACAAGGCAATGTTCAGGTGTATAATGTTCAGGACACACACACACACACACGCACACCAAACAAACAGGACATTGACTTTGCTGCTGTTGGCACGTTTGTAGGTGTTTAGTTTGTTTAGTAGGGGCTGCAAAAACGGGGGCTGCAAAAAACAAGGTTTTCTGCTCCCATACCACGGGTTGGACGGTTTAGGTCTGTCTTTTTTCGGTGGGTACCCGTTTGTGGGGATTAAAGGGACACCAACGGGAAGACCCACCATGTTGGGGTTCGCCCAAAAAGACAACGCCATTTGCGTTGACCAACATTGTGATTGTTTTTTCATGGCTACCCAGGATTGGTACTTTAGAGCCTCCGGCTCAGTCCGCCGACATTGTCGTCTCCCTTTTCTCCTTCTTCCTCTCTTCCTTGTCTCCCTTGTGTGCTCTCCCTCCCTCTGCTCCCATCCTCCCCATCCCCCCAAGCCTCTCTCTTCCCAATCTCCCTCTCTCGTATGTATGCATGCATGTACATAAGTATGTATGTATGCATATGTATGTATGTATGTATGTATGTATGTATGTATGTATGTATGTAATGTAAGCAAGTAAGTAAGTAAGTAAGTACCTAAGTAAGTATGTATGTACGTAATGTATTTATGTATGTATGTATGTATGAATGTAATGTAATGTATGTATGTATGTAATGTATGTATGTATGTATGTATGTATGTATGTATGTATGTGTATGTATGTATGTATGTAATGTAATGTAATGTAATGTAATGTAATGTAATGTAATGTATGTAATGTAATGTAATGTAATGTATGTAATGTAATGTAATGTAATGTAATGTAATGTAATGTAATGTAATGTAATGTAATGTAATGTAATGTAATGTATGTATGTATGTATGTATGTATGTATGTATGTATGTATGTATGTATGTATGTATGTATGTATGTATGTATGTATGTATGTATGTATGTATGTATGTATGTATGTATGTATGTATGTATGTATGTATGTATGTATGTATGTATGTATGTATGTATGTATGTATGTATGTATGTATGTATGTATGTATGTATGTATGTATGTATGTATGTATGTGTATGTATGTATGTATGTATGTATGTATGTATGTATGTATGTATGTATGTATGTATGTATGTATGTATGTATGTATGTATGTAATGTAATGTATGTAATGTATGTAATGTATGTAATGTAATGTATGTATGTATGTATGTATGTATGTATGTATGTATGTATGTATGTAATGTAATGTATGTAATGTAATGTAATGTAATGTAATGTAATGTAATGTAATGTAATGTAATGTAATGTAATGTATGTATGTATGTATGTATGTATGTATGTATGTATGTATGTATGTATGTATGTATGTATGTATGTATGTATGTATGTATGTATGTATGTATGTATGTATGTATGTATGTATGTATGTATGTATGTATGTATGTATGTATGTATGTATGTATGTATGTATGTATGTATGTATGTATGTATGTATGTATGTATGTATGTATGTATGTATGTATGTATGTATGTATGTATGTATGTATGTATGTATGTATGTATGTATGTATGTATGTATGTATGTATGTATGTATGTATGTATGTATGTATGTATGTATGTATGTATGTATGTATGTATGTATGTATGTATGTATGTATGTATGTATGTATGTATGTATGTATGTATGTATGTATGTATGTATGTATGTATGTATGTATGTATGTATGTATGTATGTATGTATGTATGTATGTATGTATGTATGTATGTATGTATGTATGTATGTAATGTAATGTATGTATGTATGTATGTATGTATGTATGTAATGTATGTAATGTATGTATGTATGTATGTAATGTATGTATGTGTATGTATGTAATGTAATGTAATGTAATGTAATGTAATGTAATGTAATGTAATGTAATGTAATGTAATGTAATGTAATGTAATGTAATGTAATGTAATGTAATGTAATGTAATGTAATGTAATGTAATGTAATGTATGTATGTATGTATGTAATGTATGTATGTATGTATGTATGTATGTATGTATGTATGTATGTATGTATGTATGTATGTATGTATGTATGTATGTATGTATGTATGTATGTATGTATGTATGTATGTATGTATGTATGTATGTATGTATGTATGTATGTATGTATGTATGTATGTATGTATGTATGTATGTATGTATGTAATGTATGTATGTATGTATGTATGTATGTATGTATGTATGTATGTATGTATGTATGTATGTATGTATGTATGTATGTATGTATGTATGTATGTCGGTAGGTAGGTAGGTATGTATGTAATGCATGTATATGTATGTATGTATGTATGTATGTATGCATGCATGTATGTATGTATGTATGTTTGTGTGTAATGTATGTATGACATGTATGTATGTATGTATGTATGCATGCATGCATTCATGCATGTATGTATGTATTTCCCGCAAAAAAACACGGTTTTTCCAGCGTTTTCGCAAAGAGGACGTCCAAAAACATTGAGTTTTTCCAGATTTTCGGCAAAAGGATGCAGGAAGCCCAAGCCAGCAAAAAAGCCGGCAGGGGGAATCGAGCCTGGGACCCCTGTTTTGCGACACCGGCTCCCCGAAGACTACGTTTAGTGGAACGTCATCAAATTGCCGCGCGGTACGTGGGGGACCCCCCCCCCCCAAAAAACCTACGTAATAGACGTCGGGCGGGGGGGGGGTTAGGGGGGGGGTTATCCTCTATCCTCTAGTAAGTATCCGACACGCCGAGCAATGTCGGCGGATACCCCTCCCCCCAGGTTGAGAAAGTCCGAAAGCCCAACTATTGCGGGTGTTTTTCTGGGCACCCCTTATTGTTTGGGTTGTGATTTTGGTTTCAGGTTTTGGGTTTGAGTTTCCTCACTTCCTATTTTCTGCACTGCATACTTTTGGGTTGCAAACACAAAGTTCACGGACTTTTTGGGCCAATTTACTCGGGGAGCGAGTTTCAGGTTTTGGTTTTCGGGAGAAAGTGTTCTGCCCAGGCGGTCTTCGTGAATGACACCTCCCTGACCCCCAGCTTGGCGGCGCCGCACTACTTGGCTTTGCTCCACTTGTTCGACGCCAAGACCGGGAGATACGCCCACCATGCCTACCGCTTCGGGGCAGAGCCCCCGTTCATGCGCCCCGCAAAGCAAGGAGTAGTTTAGCGGAACGATAGATGTGGAGGAAGTGGAGACGCTGGAGAAGGTGTGTATGGCTGTGACTCTCTCTCTCTGTCTCTCTCTCTCTCCCTCCCTCTCTTCTTCCCTCCCTCCCTCCCTCCCTCCCTCTGTCTCTTTGTGTCTATGTCATTTGTTTGTGCGTGCGTTTTCTTTGGCCATTGTTTCGGGGATCGGACATGCGGGCATGTCCTTGAGGTAATTGTATCACAACATGTTTCAATTGAACCTCAAACCTGGGCCTTTGTTACGAGGGCCCAAATCAGTACAATCGGGGAAATGCGCCTACGTGTCCTTACCAAATAGACGGCACTGATAAATGATGACCAAGTGAAACAATGGAAGCCGAGCAATGTTCAACCAAACTGATCAAAAAGGGACACGGAGAGGCGGAGCAGGGTCATTTCCCAAAAGGGGGGGGCATCGCGGATGGGGAGTGTTCCTTTGGCTTCCCCTTACCAAAAAGCGGGAAGTCTAGAGGCTCACATCAACCCTTCAATCTCACCTCCGAAGGAGAAGTTCAGGGCCGGACTTCTTCACTTCCTCAGTTGTTCAGTGGCACCCATCCTTTTTCCCCTTTTTTTGGGTGGCCGCCCCACTAAAAATGGCCCAAGCCCCAAAAAGGGCTCCCGTTTTTTTCCCAGGCTCACTGAACAACTCTTCGCTTCCGTTTCTCATCCCCAATGTCTAAACATATGTTTTTTCGGCGAGGGCACCGATTTCTCTAGGGGACACTTCCCCATTCTTTCCAGGGATCCTTCTTTCCAGAACACCATCATGATTGCAGGGAAACCAGCTGGTTTTTGAAAGAACGATGGTTGAAAAGAATGGGGAATCAACCCCTAGAATTTCGGGGTTGCAAAAGAACATTTCAGGGTGGGGCGGGCGGGGGCGGGTGGGACCGAAAGGAAGCCAACCCAAAATTGGGCTGGTCCTCAAATTGGGGCGCCCCCAGAAAATTGCGGAAGGGCTTCGTTTTGCCTTGCAAGCCACTCAAGCGGTATCCTCAAAAGACGAGCCACCCCGTAAGGATGTGTCTCAAATTGGGGGATTCTGAAAGAGTGGCATCAACAATACAATCCCATAGTCAGACCAGAAATCGAGCATCGTTTCAATCCCCACTTGCCCAAAGCGAATCGAGTTTTTTGGTTCTGTTCATTTTTACTGGGGGTGAGCAAAAAACAAAGTTTTTTGCTACCATACCAAGAGTAGAGATGTCGACCTTGGTTTCCCTGATTTGGTCCATCAAGGTTCCAAAAGTGCACTCAAATCGGAAATCGGCCAGCCTTAGACCCATAAAAGTGGGACGCAGTTGATATGGACCTAGTGGCTGAACATATCCCCAAGTCAACCCCAAGGTTGGGGACAAGATCAGGTGGGTCTGACTGGATCGTCCGAGTTTGATCCCATTGATTCACCTTGTCTTCCCTGTTCTTGGCATTTTTGTTTTTATCCCATTCTGTTCATTCTTTGGTAGCGGGCTGCAAACAACCACCTGTTTTTTGATGCAAGCCCGTACCAAGGGCTGTGAAGTTCTTTTTTGTTCTAGGTCCCCCAGCTAGGTGCCCTTTCTCACCCCTTTTTTGTGGGAGGGTTCCTCTACTTAAATAGACGTCCTGAAAAAAGACACGGTACCAACTTATTCTAACCCCTCAAATCTGGAGGACCTAGGTTCAAAATAGATGGCACTGGTTTAGATGGGCTTTATTCATTCCATTCACTATAGGAATGAATATCTCCTGTTTATTAATATGGGGGTGTTCCCCTCCAAAAGCGGTCTTGGGGCCATCCGCCGATCCGCCGATTCGCCGCGGATGGATCGAGGATGCTTCAGCTCTCATCCCAGCTGCCCCTCACAGAGGCGGCGGCGACGCCGGGAGGCACCGCCTTCGCCTTCGCCTCCGGGCTGGCGGTGCAGGCGGCTGGGCGACTTCGCGACTCTCGTTGGTTGGGTTGGGATGCGGCGGACTCGGAAAACTGAGGGCCCGACGCGTGCGGGAAAGCGAGTGGGGAATGAGGACGGTTGATGTGTGCGTTGTTTTAGGGGCCCGCAAGAGCCCTGGAACGCCACTGCTCCTGCAAGCCCAAAGGCAGAGACTCCATAGTTCTTATGCCAACGGGCACAAGCAGATCACGCATATGCGTGCCAGACGAGGAGTACCCCCAAATTGAAGGCCTCGGGCAAAGTTACTCAGAAGATTACCTCACAACAAATGCGGGTGTCTTGTTTTGAGGGTACTTTGTTTGGTGGTTTTAAAGGATAACAACAGGAACACCCATGTTAAGGGTCCATATCCTATTTGAGAACCCAAGTGATCAAAAGCAACTACCAGGGTGTGAATCAGTGCAACGTTGTGCTCCATGTTTCTCAAGCATGGAAAGAGGGTAGGCCTAGCCAGACGTCACTTTGCGTTTCTTTGTGACCAGTACCCTTGTGAAAAGGTTGTTTTTTGTTGTTTAGTACTATGCATTAGTGATGTATGAGGCAGCATGAAGCTCGTCATGCACTGGCTCGAGAAAAATGAAGTGCTGTGCCTTGTATGTTCTAGGAAGTTCCTGCCTTTCAATAGTTTTCAAAGATCACCCCAAGGGAAGCAACCAAAACTGAATGGCTTTGCCCAAAGCGAATCGACCGGATCTGGCCTTTTGGTTTTCCAGTTTTGATCCATCTTTCGTCATCCCGAAAGGTGATTAATGTTGACCCCATCTTAGTCAACCCCAGTTTCTTAATAGGGGGTGGTTCCCCTCCAAAAGTACCCTTCACCCAGAGACACCCCCGTATGAATAAGCCAGGGATTGATTACTATGGGGTCAACATTACTCAGTTCTTCCAGTTACCACTACGGTAACCAGGGAAAACGGGAAAACCATCAAGTAAAACTTAGAGGTAAACATGCCTAAGGCTTACCTATACTTGGGTCCCGAAGGGGCAACTGAGTTGTCCGATCCGGTGCGACACATGTCTCTTCGTTTTCCGGCGGCTGGATTTACTTGCTCACCTCGGCTAGCCATGAGCCATGCTCCTATCTTCACCAGAATTAGCTCCCCTTTTTGCTTTTTTGCTTTTTTTGGGTTCCCTTTGTTTCCACTAACCAGGCAAAAAAAAATATTTTTTGCTGGGGTCCTAATTCCAGCCAAGCTATGAATCTGAATGGGGAACTGTGTCCAACCTGGCCGTGGACAAAAGAATCCGAAAATTGAGGTTCACCCAATTGAATTGATACCCCAAACTGGCGTGCTTTGCTACAGGGGTTCGGACACGTCAAAAGGTGAAGGAGCTACTGGGAAATGTCGGGCTAGACCAACCAGCAATGGCGGCAAACCCTGGTAATTCCTTTTTGGCTTGCGATAAATTGAGACAGGGTGTTTGCTTGTGACTCAAATGAAGGAACCCGTTTGCGCCGGGGGCTCTTTTCCTTTCAGAAATCGCCAACGTTCTTTGAATCGCGCGGAAAGTTGAGGGTTGCCGGGGCTTTTTCGCGGGCAAGCCAAGATCAGGGTAGGACAAAAATGGTTTGAACAACTAGACCCCCCGTTCTTTCAGGGGGAACCAATTTTGTTGAATCAACACTCCCCTGAAGACAGACTTTCTCAAACTACCGTTCATGAGGAATCGTTTTTAGGCTCCAATGCATGATATTCAAAGATACTGCAGCAGCTGTGCATACTTTACACGGGACCTACTGCGGATTGACGAACTCCTGCACCACTTTGAAACCATGGTTGAAATCATAACGTTTGTTGGTACTTGCGAAGAATCATGAGTCGTCGGAGAATCATGAGTCGTCGGTATGTCCCCTTTTCCCGCACTTTCAGCACCACCCAGAGGCAAACTCACAGATAGCGCACAGGCACAGGTTCGAAAGGGCTTTGCATTTTTTGCGGGCACTTTGTTGACGTGTGTGCAAAGTGAAGCACGAAGAAAAAACACTATTTGTGGGATTTTGTGGGGACCCTTGATGTTGATTCCCCTCAGCCATGGCCTCAACTGGTGCTTGCCCCAAGTCTCAGCAGAGAATGGCTGTGGGTCAAAACAGGTACGCAAAAGGAATCCTGGTAAATGGAAACATGGCTGTGGGTCAAAAACCCTGTACGCCTGGTGAACATCGAAATAGGTGGCACAGGGGTGTCCATCTGCCCCAAAATGGAGGCATAGGTTATATGGCCACATGGACGACAACCTGCGTGCCACTTCCTGGTGACAAATTTTGACACATGCCCACATCAGGTTGACCCCATATTAATCAACCCCAGTTTGTTAATAGGGGGTGGTTTTTGGCCCCCCAAAAGGGCTCTGATTCCAACATGTCCAGGGCGAAGCAACCCCCCATTTTAAAATACTTGGTGGCTCCCAGCCATCCGGTTCCTTAGCCTTTTAGCCCTTTAGTGTTTGGGAGGGATTTCCGAATCTAACCCACTCAAAGTGAGTCACGTTGAGCAGATCGGAAAACGGACAGCCCAGAAATCGGAGTCCCATCGCCCAAGGGCTCCACCGTAGTCATCACCTACGGGGCCGGGGACCGCGACGCGCGGGCGCTGGTGATGACCATGGCGCCTCGGGCCGTCTTTGCGGGGCCGCGGGGCGGCTTGAGATGGTCTTTGCCTCTGCCCGAGGGTTCCGATTCCTATGTCCACCGGCACCAAAAACAAATCGGATGCCGATTCCTTTTTTCCCATGGAAATCCACTGGGCATCAGAGTGGCGGCCTTCAAAGTTGAGGTCTCTGACTTCGAAGGCACCTGGTCTCTGTAAATTCATGAAACCTGCAAAAAGTGCGAACTAATGTAGCATAATCGCACTAGAAACAATGCGAACATAAGGAGCATAGTGGCAACTTCTGAGCATCCGATGCCCTGAGAGAGCTGTTGCCTGGGAGAGATCTTCCAAAGGAGCGGCGAAATCTGAGAAATCCAAAAAACCTCAAGGAACACCAACAAGAATTCATATACATATATATATATGCTATGCTCCCCCCCCCCCCAAGATCCACCTTTGGGCTGTTTTGAGTACATTTTGGAGGTCCAAAATCCTTTTTGGGTGAGCATATATATATATATATGATTCGTTTTGAGAGCAGGACGCTGTGAGCGTGCGGCTTTTTTTCACTTTTTGAGTGGAAGCTCGAGTTGAGCTATGTTTGCATACTGCGTGTTTAAATGTCAGCTGAATTGTAAAGAAATTTGATTGGAAATAACATGCTGTGTAAACTATCAATTAAACTAGAATTATTCAAATTCAAATTCCATTGTGAAACAGAAGTTGTGATTGGATTCATTGCTTATCAATTTATGTTTAACCTCAAACAATTGCTTGTAATGTTCTATGGGGCAAGGATTTACATCTAATTCTAAATGTAAGATGTAACTTCCAGTAGGATTCTGATCAAGTATTTCCTTATTGAGTCCTATTGAAATCCTATTCAAATTCAAACTGATTTTTAGAGAGCGGCCGTTGGTGGAGATGTGAATTGAGTACGAAAAACGGTATAAAACACTTTGTGTTATGGTGTTGTGTGATTATGGTAGTTTTTGGGCTAGGAAGCAAAAACACACAATTTCTGACCTCTGAATTCTCTCCTTCCGATATCTACTTAATATCTTTACCAAAGTCTACCCAATGTCTAACTGAAATTAACTAGAAATTAAGGAAAGACTCCAATCAAATTGTATATGATAAATTAGATTTTAAATTATGATTAATCTATCTCAACGTAAATGTTACACGGGAATTCCTTTTCCGATAGAATTGTTTTTTGTTTTTACATATTGCATGGCAAAGAGCCTGAGACCTACACATGATTGGTTTTGTAGGTTTTTTAGGGGCAGTACATCACTTTTGGCTCTCCAAAGCAAACACATACAAACAGTACAGTAATTCTGTACTGTCCCTATTTTTTTGGTGTTGGAAAAACAAAAGATAAGGCCAGTACGGCACAGGAGCACCTCAAAAGTGCTTTACTGCCCCTATGGTTTTGCTTTGGAGATGCAAAAGTGCTGTACTGTCCCTAAAAAACCTAAAACACCAATCATTTCAGAGTCTTGCATGGCCAAGAGCCTGAGACCTCCATTTGTTTTAAACATGTTTTTTAGGGACAGTACAACACTTTTGGCTCTCCAAGCCAAAACATATTGACAGTACAGCACTTTGGAGCACCCTGACCTCAAAAGTGCTGTCCCTAGTTTCTTGCTGTGGAAGCACAAAAAATAGGGACAGTACAGCACTTTGGAGCACCCTGACCTCAAAAGTGCTGTACTGTCCCTATTTTGTTGCTGTGGAAGCACAAAAAATAGGGACAGTACAGCTCTTTGGAGCACCCTGACCTCAAAAGTGCTGTACTGTCCCTATTTTTGTTTGCTTTGGAGAGCCAACAGTGCTGTACTGTCCTTAAAAAAACTAAAACCCAATTATTTGGAGGTCTCAGGCTCTTGGCCATGCAAGACTCTGAAATGATTGTTTTTTTTTTAGGGACAGTACAGCACTTTTGCATCTCCAAAGCAAAAAGATAGGGACAGCACAGCACTTTGAGCACCCTGATCTCCAAAGTGTTGTACTGCCCCTATTGTTTTGCTTTGGAAACACAAACACATAGGGACAGTACAGCACTTTGAGCTCCATGACCTTCCCAAACTGAAAACATGCAATAACAAGGAGGTTGTTTAATATCTTAGGACACTTCAATCACAAATCATCTGCAAACTTTTGCTTGACTATCCTTCTTCGGGCTCAAAATTGCTGCAAATACTATATGAAATGCCTACTCAAACCAAAACATCTGCCAGCATCACATCTTGTCCAGGATCAACCCATCTGACAAAAACAATGTCAAATCGAAACGAAATCCGTTTTGCTTTTCATCTGCTTCAAACAGTTGAACACTGCTCAAAATACTGTAAATTACAGTGTTCTGGCAGTGTTTTAGCTGTGTCCAAAGGTGGGGCGACCATATATATATATATATATATATATATTTACATATAGTTTATAAGCAGAAGTTAAATACACATAACACAGACAAAAGGTATTGGGAATTACACAAACGTGTCCCGCTGGATTTGTTTTTGTGTTGGTTTGTTTATGTTATTTTCTCGAGCTGTGTGTTCTTCAGACTTGGCATTCTTTTGGTAGCTTTCATCGCATGCAAACGCTTTCTCATGGCAGATTCTTTGAGAATCTGTACTTCTACATAAGAATACGCTCAGGTCATATCCCCAACAGCATGCGGTGCTCTTTTCAGTGCTCGCACCACCCCGCAGCCCTCGCAGAACCTCGTCGAACCCTCGTGGACCCTGGTGGAACCCTCGTGGAACCTTACCTGAGGGCCGCCCAGACCACCCCGGAGCCTATCCCCCAAAGCTTTCAGCTGTTGGGGAAAAAGAAGAAAATCGCGCAAACACATCTCTCAACAAAAATATAAAGCCCTTGGGAAATGTTTTGGACATGCCCACCGCATTTTGTTTGTTTTGCTTGTCCTTGATTTTTGTGTTATGTAGTTCTCCTTGCAGAAGTACGGTTTTCGAAGGAGCTGCCATGTGAAAGTGTTTGCATGGGAGAGACCTACCAAAAAGAAATTCCAAATCTGGGGAAAACAACAAAACAACAACACGGGGAGACCATCATCACACAAACAGACAAAAGGCGTTGGGCATGTCCAAGACATTTCCCTCAGGTTTTGTTTGTTTGTCATGTCTGGGACATTTCCCTCACTCAGGGCTTTTGTTTGTGTGTGTGAATTGTGTTTTTTGCTTTTCCTCGATTTTTTTGTGGTTTTCATTACAGAAGTACAGGTTCTCAAGGGAGCTACCATGATGAAGCTTTTGCATGGCAAGAGATCACCAAAAACAATGGCCAAATCTGAGAACAAAACAACAATCAAGAAACAAGCAAACACAACAAAACACAGCTCTGAGGGAAGTGCGGTGGACTTGCCCAATCCCTTTGCCTAGGGCCTAGGGTATTGTTTTCTTGTTCTTGTTTGTTTTGTTTATCGGGTTGTTGTGTTTGGTTTTCATTTCAGAATAAACTGGTTTTTTAGGGAGCGATGGATCAGGCAAGACCGCAAAAAGCAGTATTACAGCCCTCACAACAAGACCTTTGTTTTGCGGCATTCTGCTCAGGACAGGGGGGGGGGGCTGGAGTTTCGGTTTGGTGCCGCTGTTCTTGCCCCAGGACCGCCTGGACGACATGTTCAAGTGCTCCAGCTACGCGGAAAGCTGAGCTCATGAAAGTTGGCGTGCTTAGGATACTTTGGCTTTAGGGCAACAATTGCCCGGAGCTGGAATTGCTTTGGCAACTGCATGGAGCCACAGGCCAACAGTTCATGTTGCTTTCGCCAAATGGCGAATTGTCAACTTGCAATCGTCCGGCCTAGCGGCGAAGACAATATTTTCCACCTATAGTTTGCATCCATCAGCTTTCTCATTAGGAGTGCATGGGCACTGCCTTTGCAATGCTCTCATGGAGAACTACATTCTACATCGGCATTCCTTGCTCGCTCGCTGGGTGAAATCTGTAACACAGGGCGTTCCATGGGTTTGATTTGTTTCCATGCCCATCGAGCGAGATTCTTGTGCTTCAGCCGGCCCCCTGGCGGGAGGAAGCGCATGCATTTCATCCTGGGATCCTAAACAGGTTCCAAGAAACGGGTTCCGACCTAAGTGTGTAGCGTCCCAGAACCCATTTGTTAGAACCCATTTAGGGTCACCCAACTACAGCCGCTACAGCGCACTGCTTTGCATTGTGGTGCCGCGCGCCATAATTCAGCCCCATGTCTAGCACGTGTACCGGGTACACCGGCCCCGGTTCTCGCTTGCTGGGGGCAGTTCTTCTGCCGATTGCATCTTCCTGGGGTGTCCATATTCGGAACCACTGGTTGGTTAGTGCCTAGAGCTCAGACATGGAAACCAAACACACAGTTGTGGGGAGTCGGATTCCAGTTTCAGGGCACCATTTTTCTTTCTGCTTCTGAGGCCAAATGATGCTTCAGTACAGCAAGGCGGAGACTTCTGTCACAATGGCAGAGGTGTCTGCTTTGTGCTCTCATGCAAAACATCCGAAGCACAACCACTTGAAGAGGTAGAGCGCGGGGGGGGTCTTGTTAGGATGAGCAAAAGCAACTTCTTTTGGGGAGCTTTCGGTTGCAGGGGAGCAGCGCGACAGAAGCATGCCAGCAGTGCCAGCGCAGTACAGTGAGAAGTCTGGGCGGAGCTGCGCGCAAACTCACACCTCGTGTCAACCCAAAAAAATATCCGCGCGTCTCAGAGCAGGCAGCTGAATCCATGGGATCCATATCTACGGCTATCCTCCCAGAGCCTGCCTCAAGCCACTGGATTTTTCATGTCCAGGCCGACGGCACGGCGAGTCTGCTGCTAAGCCCCGGTGTATCTGGGGGCCTTCGAACCTAGCCCCAGTTGCCCGAACTCTGCCCCCAGAGGGTCCCTTTCTCTAGAGGGGTTGCCAGTTGCTGGGGTGGACTCCGTCCTCAAATCCCGGGCAAGTGAGGGATCCCAGCCATAATCGCTGCGGAGATCCGCCTGAGATCTTGAAGCATGGTTCTGGGTCGACCATTTTTGTGCCCGGGTTTGGACTGTGACTCAGTTGTTGCCATAGAGGGGACATGGGATGCGAGCAGACAAACTAAACAGGACCCTCCCCCAGTCCAACATGGAAGCTCCCGAACGGACCCCTTTGGAAGACTTGGTTCCATTTACAGACGCCTTCCGGGAGCTTCCATGTTAGTCTGAGGGAGTGGACCCCTTCCAGCACCGCCCAACGACTGTTCTTCCCATGTCCAAAGATCCAAGTCCTGGCCACAAAGTAGTCGTTGGACGGGTGCTGGTCTTGCATTTGCCTAAGAACATGTTTTATTTTCCCCGTTGATGTTAAAGGGAATCTATCGCTACTGGAAAAATGTTATGTTTTCCTGGGGACTTAAGCAAATGGAAGTGGTTCGGCTTCCGGCGGACGATCATCAAATCAACCGTTTGGAGGGGTATTCAACCATTTGAGGTGAGAGCACGATTTCCTTGACAGGAATCAGACAGCGCTGTTTCGCACCGTTCAGAAAACCTGTGAATCAATTCTCCTGTGAATACCAACCAACAGTGGTTTCAGCCGTGGTTTCCAAGTCGTGCGACATGGATTTTTCCCATCCACAGTATCGCTCATCCACAGTGAGGGAATGAACAGTGACCGTGGCTCTGCCCTTGCGTGCCACCATGAAACTGGGTAGGGTTCAAGGAATTGGCGAACGCAAACTTGCTGACTCCAAGTGTTCGTTGCGCAGGCAGAGTTCACCAATGTCAGCTTGCTGAAAGCAGCGCAGCGACTCTGCTGAAGTAGACGTCCAGAACCCTGGTTTTGGTCGGCCCGAGGACATGTCAAACCCAAGAAAGTACCAGGGTCACTCATCAACTTGAGAAGTTGACGCTGCCTGCTAAGTATATTACCGAACCTTCGTAGCAGAATAAATCTGATTGTTAATTTGGAGGTGTGGTTAATTGGTTTATCGCAGTGTCCCAATTAGTTAATTTGTGAGTGGTTAATCAATTATTGATTTCATTTTATTGAGTATTGGAGTCTGGTTGGTTCATTTTGAGCTGGCCCATGTCTTGGGGGAATACTTTGATTTGGTTGCAAAACACCCCTCCCGGTCAATCCGACAGATCATCAATTGGGGGTCGTTACAAGAAAGTGGGGCTGATCACCTGATCCAGAAGCCAGACTTTGGACTGCATTTGACTCAAGTGGATTCAGAGAACAACTTTGCTGGTTGCTGGCATTGGTCTGAAGTCAGCATTCTATTGCGCCGGGGAACCTATGTATTTCCCCTTGTTCTTATTCATCACCTTTTGGACCAAGTTTACGTAGCGAATCTTTTTGAAGGGCAACGTGGGGGAAAAAAACGAGCCCAGTTCTTCAGCGGCAGTTTCAGTGTCACGCTGTTCTCCCGGGAAAAAACGAGCTTTGGTGAGTTTTCTGTGCACCAGTTTGGTTCAACTCAGAGTGTCAATGGCAATGAGCGCAGCGCCACGGCATGTCGCTTAGTGTGTTGCTTGCTTCTTTGCTTGCTACTTTGTTTGTTGCTTTGTGTGTGGTAGACTGTTTGTTTGTTGTTTTGTTTGCTTGCTTGACTGCTTGCTTTGCTTGCTTGCTCGCTTGATGGCTTGCTTGCCTGTTTGTTTGTTTGTTTGTTTGTTTGTTTGTTTGTTTGATTGATTGATTGATTGTTTGTTTGCGTGTGTGCATGTGTTAGTCCAATGTTTGTTTGTTTCCTTGCCTGTTTGTTTGTTTGTCTTCTCTATTTCACCTGAGCGTTCAAGACCGCGGTCTTCCCCAGTTCCCCCGGGCGGTTGACTTCCGAGTTTGGGATAGCAAGCCCTTGTGAAGCTGCACACCTTTGGGGCGTTTTTGGCCAAAGGATGTTCTTACCAGCCAGAAGCCACGGCCATTTTTATTTTGCTTGTTTTTGGCGGGGGTTGCAAACCCAAGTAAGTGGGTTAAAAGGGAATCTTACCTCACAAAACTTTTCTCAGCTTTTCGGGTAACATGGGCTATTTCTGTCTGTAAAAGATGAGAACTTCCCCAGGTTGCTTGGAGTTTTAAGGGGCAAGTGTTAGGACTGAAGAACTTTCTGCCAGCGAATGGGTTTTCCAACTAAACCACTAAGTCACTTCCTGAGTTCATGAACTTTAAACTTTTTGGGAAGACCATTGGAGCGGTAATTACAAAGTTTGATTTTTTTTGGGCCATCCACTCAGCCAGTGAGCTAAAGGTTATTCACTTGTAGCAGAGCAGAGTTCGCAACCGAGACACAAAAACCGGCAAGCATCCATGCGGCGACTCTGCACAGTGAGAGGCGGAATTACCCGTAGAATGTTTTGCCCTGAAACTATTTGCCAGTGATTGTGTTGTAGCCAGGAGGTGATTGGACACATGCACAATACACCGCTCGCCTGGAGAGACATACAGTCATGGCTTGTTTAATTGACGTGGTCCTTGACGCAACAGGGTCAAACCAAACAGGGAGGCCGACATTTTGAAGAAGTGAATTGCTATTCTCCATGTGTATACAAAGAACCGTTCACCCTTCACATCGATAGCTGATCCTGGAGTGTCAAAGCAACTTAAAAGGCTTTTGGCATGGCGAGCTCATATGAGCCACGTCCTCAAAATCCGGGTAAGTGAAGGTTAGCACGGGACGATCCCAGGCATACATAGCTGTGGAATTCCGCCTTCTTAGTTCTTGAAGTATGGTTCTGGGTCGACCATTTTTGTACCGGGTTTTGATTGTGACTCATATGAGGTCAACAAATGATTGCGGTCTTCCCTCGAGTCGAGTCTTCGAGTCGAGTCTTTGTCCAGGCTCCAGTGGGGCTGCGCGCATTTGGTCCCTATCGTAGGCCTGGCTCCGAGTCGGAATCCGAAGCGGTGGACCATGGGAGGCTGGTCTCTTTTTGGGTTGGTGCCCCTTTTTGGTAGGTAAAGAGAAGCCAACAAATAAAATCCAACCCAGTTTGAGAGGTACCCGAAAAAGACAGAAATATGGCTGTATTGAACAGCATGAGTATAGGGCTATCTTTTCTTGCGGGTACCCATTCCGGGGTTGTTTTAAACCGGAAACCGATGGAAACCCCAACCCATTTTGGGGGCTCCCCCAGAGCCAACCCTATAATCTGAGTTTTGATTGGGAAAGGTCTCCAATGTCCAAAGTCGCCCATGAGAATCCACCCATATTGGCTCGATCAGGAATCAGCCCGGAGAATTGTATATCTTGGACCCTGCCCCCAAACACGAACAGACAATTTGGAAGACCATTTTAGTGGTGGTTGATCTAAATTTCCATCATCCACTGTTGGTGGGTGGGGGCAGGGTACAATGTATATCAAGTGTCTTTTCAAACGGTGAGGGATCCTCTCTGCAAAGATGGGCGTAGCTTTGTGTTTAGGGGACCCCCCAAAATGTCGGTTTCTCTTTTGGTGTTCCTTCACGACCAAAACTGGGGTACTCCAAAAAAAGCCCAGCCCAGATATGTGCCTGGGCTCGCATTCGGAAGAGACTCTCGCAGCATTCTGCCAGGAAGGTATGGATCTGACCAGCGAGGAAACCAGTCACCGGCTGGGGGGGGACCCCTTTAAATTGGTGATCCTTTTGTTCTTCCCGCAAAACCAAGAAAGGGTAGCCTGAAGAAAAGACGAGTTCTCCAAGTATCTTTGAGACGGCTTTGGGGGGGGCGACTATCCCTGCATAAGCCTAAGATAAGCCAAGGATTTGCTGGCCTTAAGGGTTTAAGGGAGTTGCGCCCCCCATTGAATCCATCGCCCCCTTCCACGAAGGATCTACAAGCCAGAAAGTCTCGGCCGCCAGAGTCGCATCGCGCAGGTTTAGTCTTGGCGGCCTCGCTGGAAGTGGAATCCGGAGTCGCCCGCGCATTGGTGGACTTCATTTGTGAGGCTCAGGCGGGGGGGTTTGGTAAGATTTGGAGCCTTTGGGCACGGGGGGGGGGGAATGAGGGGGAGCTGCCTTCTTCCACAAGATGTTTTGGCACGTTTTTGTGTTGTTCCCCCTTTTGTTCTGTACCTTTCTTGTTCAAGATGTGTTCGTTGTTTTGCTTTGTTGTCTCAGCATCCGCAGATCTTGGCTGAGTGGCGTGGCTCGCTGTCGTTTTGCTGGACAGCCCACCTAACAGGGGTTTCTGCGCAAGAGCAATGCAAATCGGGACGCCTTTCTAGGCTCGCCATGTGTTATTTCAGCCTGATGATACTGATGATATTGACCAGGTCACAGTTGCAACCCGCATTTGGCGGGCGGCAGTTGGGAGTTTGGATGAAGATTCGACATGGTTTTGCCCATGGCGGATATGAGCATTGCAGCATTAGAGTTGTCCTGCGTCACCATTCTTACCGATTTCCGATTGTGTGCGCTTCTATCAAATTGGATGTATGCAGCAGGGTGGATTTGTTGCTCGCCTTTTGTGGTTCGAAGACAGCTTGTCTCGGTTTGGTACATTTTGTATTTTGTAAATGGTAGGTGAATAGGGCTTTGGGTGAAAGAAGGGGAGGACTCCCAAAATGGATTGCCTTTTTTGCTGGTCTCCGTTTATAGCTGAAAAAGGGTAGCCCCAAAAGAACCCGTGGTTGTTGTTGGGAAACATTTTTCATTTTTGCTTATTGTGGTTTAGTGGGAAATCCCCACTTAACTGCTAAAATTTAATGTTTGATCCCCTTCCAACGTCAACCCAGGAACCTACACTCACTCCGCACAAGATGGTGGATTTCTTTTGGTTTCCTCTGAAACCAATTGAGAAAGGTACCTCTGACAAAAGGTACACGCACTCACGATTTTCTCCTTTTGTCCAAGCTGGACGCCCTTTTTCCACCCAGTCCAATCGGCAACTTTTGGTCCACTTTGGCTTTGGTGATTTTGCCTGGCATTTTGATAACTTGTCTTGGTTGTTTTGGCAATTCTACTGTCTACCTGGCACCTGCATGTTTTCATAGGGGTTCGTTCCTAGTACCATAAGGCCTGGGTCAACCTTTGTACTCGTGTAGAGCCTATCCTGGCATCTCCGTTTTTGTTGTTCGTTCACATGTGGGCATGTTTTACATGTGGACCAGGACCACATGCTGTAGGTGAGGTAGATGGCGCCCGAGGATGTTTTTTTTGTTTCCCGCTGCTAGGACATCATCCCCACCAAGATGTGCATCCGAATGCTGCTGAGCTCCTCCTAGCCCGAAGTGCTCGAAGTGCTCGAAGTGCTCGAAAAAGATCCGGATGGGCGGTGGGCGAGGGGGTGGGGGCTGGGGGGGTTGGGGGAGTTGTTGCGGTGCCGCTTTGTGAGTAGGGAAACTGAAGAGAAAAGTGAGGGTTGGTTTGGAGGGTTTTTAAAACAAACAAAGGCGTTTGGTCTGTGTTGCCATTTGAATCCTCCCTTTCTGAACCTCCCCGTACCGACCCAATTGACAGTTTGACTAGGAAGCTGTTTTGGTCCGTGTCATGAACTGTTACTCTGTTTGAGGCTGTCGGTTTTGCTGGAGTATGATTGGCTTAGTACTGGTGTGCTGTCAGGCTAGTATTGGTTAGTATTGTTTTTTTTTTTTTTTTATTCATATTAGTTTATGATCATGGTTTTCTCTTGCCCCATAGTTTCCACCACAAACAACTGTCTCTATTCGCATCTATTCGCTACCCTTGTCAGAGAAGGGGGTAATCTCGTTGGACAACTCTTTTGTGCACTGACAGTTTGAACCCCTGGTTCTTGCAGATGGTAAATGGGAAGCCACCACTGGAACACCACCAATCCAAATCACCAATCCAAACCACCACCCTTTTTGTGGGACGCTGATACCGATTGATTCGCTATCCAACATGAGGTTGTCCTTAGCGTGCTTGTTCTTGTTTTATGGAAGGCTCCAAATTATCTCAGCCTGAGCCCAGAACACTCCCCAACTCAAATCAAACTTCCAGCAGTTCAACTGGGTGTGTGTTTTCCCCCACCCAAATCAGTTTGTGAAAAATCGGTGGTGCTTCCGGGACCTGTTGGCCCAATTTAACCCAAGCCTTTGGACCCTCGAAAACTACCGCCTTAGGCTGGACTTGCTGCGCTTTGCAGCCTCTGGCAGGCGTTTTGTGGTGATGGTCGGGGCGGAGTCAGGGTCATTCTTGGAGTTCACGGTTCGTTTCCATTTAAAACGATCGGAGGCCACTTTTGGAGGGATTCCACAGCGGGAAACGGAGGAAACCCTGAGAGGTGGTGTCTAAAAGGTGGGACTGATTGACTGGCTGGTTTTAGATGGTCGACAGGGGCATTAAAGGAAATCAACTCTTTCAAAGGGTCCTTTTTAGATTCAAAGTTCCTCGCAACACTATCCAATGTCACGAATTTGCCGGTCGCGACGGGTGCAGCTCGTGTTCTCGCTTCGGCATCAGTCGCTTTCCAACGAGGCCGGGTTCAAATCCAAAGCCAGAAACGGCCCATCTAGCCAACCATTCGAATCGCCCTCGTCTTTTCTACATGGACTCCACCAGGCGAATTTTGAAGGAAACAGCTATGATCCGGACAACCACTGAAACCACTGCGGGTGAACGCCACTCACCCTGGCCATTGTGTTGCTTCGCTGTTCTTGGTAAGCTGTTTTCTGTTCTTTTGTTGTTTGGGGGCCGCAACAAAAACTGAAGTGTTTTGCCAAGTCTCAGTTGTTCAGTGGCACCATTCCTTTTTCCTTTTTTTTGGTTGCCCCACTAAAAATGGTCCAAGCCCCAGGTGAGTTTGTTGCCAAGCCATGCCAACTCACTTGCCCAAAGCCGACCTTTTGACCTTTTGGTTTTCCCATTTTGGTCCATTTTTAGTAAAGGCCCCAAAAGGTTAACCTTTTATTTCCAGATCTTTTGGGCAATTGAGCCAAGGGTGATGGGTCACCTCAAGCGTTCGGCCAGGCCGCGCAAGAGCTTGGACCCCACCAAAGACCTGCCCTCCGTGGGTGATTTGGCGCGGAAGCCAGTACGGGAGATGCCGCATTTCGGGCGTCACGCAAATGGGTGCGTCTCTGTTTTGCGGGGAATCGGACCCGCGCAAGGGCGGTTTTTGCGTTTAAAGCCAGGCAAAAGGGGGTAATGTCTGTATCCTCAAAAAAAAGGACACATCCAAACATCCAAACGGAGAAGATGTGCAGGCGGTTGGAAGTTTGAAGCTCGAAGAAAATCGGTGGTGGTTCGGCACATCTTGGAACTTGGTACCACTGATTTTCGCAGTTTCAGGGCCCTTCATGCCGTCCCTTGGGTTTGCGTTTGCCACTGGTTGCCCTTGAACAACCCCTGATTTTGTTTGACTTTCACAGGGGTCCTTCTTGTGGCGTTATCCGCTTCGCCCAGGGTTGAAAAAGAATGTTTAAAGCAAATAGTGAGCGGGGTGATGTTTCAATGGGACAAAATAAAGAGCCCTGTTGGAAGAGTCAGTGCTGCAAAGGCCTAAAGCTTCATGTGACCATTTGAAGCAAAGTCTCGACGAATTGGTCCACTACTTCACAAAGGTTGGCTGTGGGTCAAAACCCCTGCCCATTCTAGTCTTTTTTAGTTGGGATTGGGATGTTCACTGGGGCTACGGGCTTTTGACCCATGGCCTTAAACGGCTTGGAGATGTGGACAAAAGCGAAACCGCCCATTTCTTGGGCTACCCCATTCAGAGAGAGTCTGTTTGTGGCGGGGGGGTGGGGTTGGGGACTGTGATATTGCAAGTGTCCGGAGGAGGGGCGAGCAATTCGCTCATGGCGGAAGCTGGTCCTTTATGTGATTAATTGATTTTGTGGAGTCTTCCGACTTGCAATTGGGTGCGTCAATATTTCTTTGGGGAACCCTTTTCGGTGGTTTTCAAGGGACACCAAAGGGAACCCTATGGGTATGTGTTTGTTGGGGGAACCCTTTGTGGGTATTGGAGTTGCAAGATTTGAGAGCTTAGGTTGCCATAGAGGAGGCCCACCTCTGGAGCATTCAAAAGGTCGGTGCTCATGTTTTGTGTGGTCAACATCCGCTTCAACATCCATTTGCTTAAGAACATGTTGTATTCCCCAACAAATGTTTTCACCCAAAACGTGTTTCCTTGGTGCTTGACCACCCAACACATGTTTTATTCAAATTCAGGTTCTTGCTTGAAGGCTGATTTCTTGGTCATCATTCGCTAAGTGGCCCAGTCCTGGCGGCTTCTTCGGCAAGGCCTTCGCCCCTTCCGACCTTCCGAACCAGCCCATTTTTGGTCTGCCTGAGGCGCTGATCTACTGGAGTGTGGACGGCGTGCGGCGCAGCTGACAAAACAAAAACACAGAAAAAGCGGCGCCGGTGTGAAGCAGCGCCTAACGTCGCGTCCATGTCCCATAAGAAATGCCCGCACCAGAACTTCCATTTGCTGAAATGAATATGATTCTTTAAAAAAATCCCTGTTGGTTCTACAGGGAATCAATCTATCACCGCTGGAAATATATTTTCTCCTAGGAGGCTTAAGCAAATGGCAGAGAATGGTTGGGTTGACATTGCTTGCTTCCTTTGAGGAACGAGAAGGGGGGGGGACTCGAATTCATAGAACTCTAAGCCCCTGGCTTGGGCATGGTCCAACCTGATCCATAGTTCATGTCACAATGTCCGGGTTTTCCCTCGGCCCGGTCCGGCTGCATTCCCGACTTCGGAATCCAGCTCGGTGCAGAGGGCTCGCCAGGGCACATTTTCAGCATGCATCAGGCACAATAGACCGCTAGGCGCCGCTAGGGGTTCTCCTACTAAAATAGACTACAGAAAACGGGGTACCCGTATTCTAAGCTCTCTACTGGAGGACCTAGTCTGAATACACACAAAGCCTCGCATAAACACCTTTGCCCGGTCTTTGTTTGGGGAAGAAAGTCAGAGGCCGGCCAAGTTCAGGGTTCCAAATCCTTCTAGACACCTGCAACCTCACCAGTCCAATTCCGGAGCCTGACGGGTGGATGCAGGTATTGGAAGGGTCCTTTGAAAGCACCCAGGCCCGTTTTGGTGCTGTTGTCAGGCTCCGTTGGTCAGCTTTCAACTTTGGGGTGAGGGGCGGGGCTAAGCAGCTGACAAATTTCCCCTCGTGTGAAAGCCTGTCCCATGTTTCGGTTCGAGACATGGCTTTGGGTTTGGCATGGGCATGGCCCATTTTTTGTTTGGGCTGGTCAAAGCGTGCCAGGTGTTCCAACTTCCACATGAGCGTCCAACATCTCACAGTACTGGTGGCGTAAGCGGAATGATAGGACATCACACAACATGATACTCTAGGGGTCGATTCCCCATTCTTTTCAACCATCGTTATTTTCAACAACCAGCTGTTTCCCTTTTTTTTTGAGGTCTGCTGAAAAGAAGGATCCCTGGAAAGAATGGGGAGGCTTCAACTAGAGATACGTTTCTTGGTGGTTCCCAGCCACGCCCTGCGCCCTGACGCCCTGACGCCCTGACGCCCTGCGCCCTGACGCCCTGCGCCCTGACGCCCTGTGCCCTGACGGTTTTGGTTTCTTTCGTAGTTTCCTTTTTAACCCACAAGTCAGACTTGAGCAGGGCGATCAGAAAACGGACCGCGCAGGTTTAGGACATGACTCACAGGGTTTCGCTGAGTTGATGGTCTAAACACACTGAAAGAAAGGATCCTTTTCTCCGCTCGACATCTGGGAGACATTTCCAACAAAGGACCCACTCCAAATCTTTCGGAAGGGACCCGCCGGAAAAAAGGCTGATGGGACGCTTCCTTCGCGTACCAAACTTGGACCCAGAGAGTCGGACCTGATATGCCTCAAAGATTTGCTTATGAGGATTTCCTGGAGCCATCAGCCCAATGTCGGTGTTTTAAGAGGGGAATATCAGGTGTGTCAGACTTTCAGAGTCCAAGTTTGTTCCCTTTCATTCTAAAGCCCAGTAGTGCCCTTGTACCAACTTGTTTTGGGGAGGGTTCCCCTACTAGAATAGGCAACAGAAAGAAAGAAAAAGTCGGGTACTCTTATTCCAAGCTCTCTACTGGAGGACCTGGAAAGCGTGCCCTCGGCTTCCTTGGCAATTGACCTTTGCAGCGATAGCCGGCGCAACAGGTGAACATGAAGAGCTTGGACCGGTCGCGCGCCCGGCGAGAGGAGCTTTTGGTTTATTGTGGGGCGGCTACTCATGCATGGCACCTCACTTCCCGAGCTCCGTTTCGGTGGGAAGTAGAAACTTTGTTGCATTTTGCTTGGATGTTACAACTTTAACTTTTTGCCAACTAATGGGTTTCCATTAAACCACTAAAAGTTAAACTGTTAGCAGGGGAGCAGACAGCGAGGAAAGTCTGGACTTTTTGTGGCCGATCCACCCAAAAAAGTGAGACACTCATGCGCAAGATGAATGGACATGAGAAACCCTCCGATTTATCAGAGGTTCTTTTGGTGGAGCCATGGCCATGGAGATGGCTCGGAGTAAATCTGCCTTCTCCTGGCCCCTTTTGGAGCGTGAAGGGGAGGCCAAAAGGAATCCAGCCCTCCGGGGTCGGAGGTCTATTCTCAGAAGCTCAAATGGAGGGGCCGGACTGTGCAGGTCGCCCATCATTTTTTGCGACCAAGCGGGACAAATGCTAGGTCCCCCAGTAGGGCCCTTTTATCTTCTTTTTTTTTGGGGAGGGTTCCCCTACTAAAATAGACTACAGAAAAAAGTCGGTACCCTTCTTCTAACCTCTCTACTGGAGGACCTAGTAGGGGAAGGCACTGATTTCCCGTGTGCATTGCGAGTTCTGCGAGTTGGTTTGGTCTCCTAGCCCTCCCGAAGTTCTAGCCCAATTCGTGTTTCTTTTCTTTGCAAGGCGCTGGTCCTCCGCTTCAATGAGACGCAGGAGACGTGCCCGTCCGGGAGGTCCCATGGGTTTCCCTTGGGTAACGGCTCTCATGAGTCGTCATACTGTGGATGGACATCCTGCACCACCTAAGAAACCCTGGAATGATGATTCCCTCATCAGTACCAGCAAACAATGGCGTCCCATGGTTTCCATTTGGGGTAGGATTTCGTCCACCCACAGTATTTCGGGCCAGGGAGTTGACCTTTTTGTTGCAAGGGATCAGACGGTTGGCGCCAGGGCATCGTTTGGCTGGACGTGGTTTTGTAGCGGGCCGCAGGGGAAGTTGGCCGCAACGCGGTGCGAAGGCCCGCCCGAAACCGCCTCAAGGAGTAGACTCAGACAATGCCAACCGACAACAATCCGCTTCTGAATTGCTGAGCCAGCCATTCAAGCACGCCCTTACACTTACAACAACGCTTCGATGGGCTCTCACCGCGCGCTTTTTCGGTCCAGAGTTTTCTGTCTGTTCAATGCGTCTTGGGGTTTTTACGCCCACAGACGCTGCTTGTTTTCATCGATGTTCAAATATGCCCTTGGGGCAATGATGATAATGTGTGCGTGAACGTGGATGCTGATCAAGTGGCAGGCATGCACGCAACGATGATAATGTGTGCGTGAACGTGGGCGCTGATCATGTGGCAGGCATGCACGCAACGATGATAATGTGTGCGTGAACGTGGGCGCTGATCATGTGGCAGGCATGCACGCAATGATGATAATGTGTGCGTGAACGTGGGCGCTGATCATGTGGCAGGCATGCACGCAATGATGATAATGCGTGCGTGAACGTGGGCGCTGATCATGTGGCAGGCATGCACGCAATGATGATAATGTGTGCGTGAACGTGGATGCTGATCATGTGGCAGGCATGCACGCAATGATGATAATGCGTGCGTGAACGTGGATGCTGATCATGTGGCAGACATGCACGCAACGATGATAATGTGTGCGTGAACGTGGATGCTGATCATGTGGCAGGCATGCACGCAACGATGATAATGTGCGCGTGAACGTGGATGCTGATCATGTGTGGCATGTGTGCATGCATGCACGCAATGTGTGCAATGATGATAATGTGTGCGTGAACGTGGATGCTGATCATGTGGCAGGCACGCACGCAATGATGATAATGTGTGCAATGATGATAATGTGTGCATGCACGCAATGATGATAATGCGTGCGTCAATGTGGGTGCTTATCATGTGGCAGGCGTGCGCTCAGTCATGAAAGTGTGCCCGTGAACGCAACATACGCCCACTGCTCCAAACCCGCGCGCAGGTCGTCAAAAATGACCCTGAAACCCTTGTTTACAGTGGGAAACGAAACGCGAAAAGCGCGCGGAAACACCCCATCGGAGGGTTACAACAATTTTGGAAGATGGGTGTGGGTCAAAACCCAGCTACCTTTTTTTGGGTCACCCCCCGTTTGTTTGGTCAATTTTAAAAGGGGATGTAGGGGGTAGGCGGGCACCGGGGCTTTGACCCACAGCCAGATGATTCCAGCGGTCAAAGAGGGTTCTTGTGTTCTTTGAGCCACCAATATTTGTGCTATGCATTCTCCAGTGCTCAAGATGGTCATGAACCTAAGGATGTCAAACATTCAATGTGGCGTGTTCTTTGCTTCGAGGTGCTTTGGAAGGGATGGGACTTAGGTTTCATTGTTGTGCACGAAAGCAGCTGCTTCCTGAGCCATTAACAAATCTAGGTCCCCCAATAGTGCCCTTTTCCCCCTTTTTTGGTTGGGAGGGTTCCCCTACTAAAATAGACGTCCTGAAAAAAGCTGGTACCCTTCTTCGAACCTCTCAAATCTGGAGGACCTAGAAATGATGCATTTTTGTTGGCCGAAGCTCGGCGGAAAGTCACGGAGGCTCGCTCGGCGCTTCAGGTGGCTTCTGCATGGCGTGGGTCGAGCGCATGGATGCTGCAGCTTTTTTCGGCTGTGGGCCTGTAGGCCGTGGGGGTGGATTTATGTGAGGTCGCGGAGCCACCAGCATGGCAGATGAGTTCATCCGCATGGTAAGAACGGCACACGCAAAGTAATATATATATATATATCAACATATTAATGTATATATATATATATATACAAGTTGAATGAATAGGTCAATACATATACATACACTTATAATTAACAAGGCCGTGCGCGACTAACCGCCGCGCGGCATCATTCCCACCTCCGGTCGTGGCCAAAGGCAGCTTCAGTTTACCGAACCGTGCCATGGCCTGGCGTGCCGTGGGCTTTGCGTACCTTTCTTTGCTTGGCGCCTCGGGCGAGGAGTGCGACGTGGTGCTTCTGCAGTTGGCCCATGACTTGGACAACACGAGCGCGAGCACTAAGACCTTGGCCCCAAACCCCAAGGAGGCAGGGGGTGCAGGTTTCGGCCCCTTTTGGGTCATTCAGAGTGTCCGATCCATTTCTCTGGTTGGAACGTCCAAAAGTGGTGATTTCAATGAAGACCACCGGTAAATTTGCTGCAACTTTCGGGAAATTCCAGTGATTCCTGTCATTCTTCCTTTTTGGGGAGTGCCATTTGTTGATAGGTCTCCCGACGACAGGTCTCCCCGCGTGCGGCGTGGTTGCGGCACGCAGTGACGATGTTCCTTGACTGCTATTGGCTTGGATCTTTAGACTTTCACTTTTGGTTGAAAAAAAGGTGTGTTCGACGACACCCCCAAAAAGTTGAACACTTTTTGCAGGGGAGTGAACACTCAGTTGTTCAGTGGCACCCTTTTTCCCTCTTTTTTTTGGTGGATGTCCCACTAAAAACGTTCCAAGCCCCAAAAAGCGTGCCCCGGAAGAAATGGGAACCCTGACTTTCCTGGAACAATGGGGAACAATTGGAAACCACCTTCCCAGGGAAAAAAGGGAACCCTTGGATTTTTTTCCAGGGTCACTGAACAACTCCAAGGTTGAAAGGGCCAGCGCGGCATGGCGATGCCATGCTGCTAGGCAGCCGCTCGAAGCTGGCCATACACGCCCACCCGCTGGGCGAGCTCTTCGGGGTGTCAGGCGCGGGGGGGGGGGGGAGTTTGGGAGGCGTGAGGTGTGGCAAAAAAAGGGGGGAACCCCCCAAAAAGAGGAGTGAGTTTTCTTTACAGGTTTCCTTTCAAGACCACCCTTAAAGGGTACCCTCAAAAAAGGGGGAGCCCCTCCTCTCGTTCAAATAATGATGGAAGTGGATGATTTGGGGCTTCCCTGAAAGGAAAGTTGGCTTTGGGTATTTGGGTACCGCTTCCGACCCCATGGGGTGCCTTTTTAGTTTAGCCCCTATGTTTGAGGCTCATGAAGACTCCAGCCCGAACAGGTGGGGAACAAACTTTGAAAGAGACGTTTGTGGTTTGTTCAAGTTCAATAGGGAATCAACCCCGGCACTAGAACGAATCAAAAGTGAATTGTCCAAACACGTCAGGGAACCATCGCAGATCACACTCAGATTTAGTTTTCTGCAAGAGGGCGAGGCGGTGGGGGGAAGAGAAATCGGCATTTCTGGTATGGGCAATCGTGTTGGTGTAGGCATGGAGCCGCGGGGCTTGTTACAACTCTTTCATACTCTTTCCAGCTTCGGTTGACTTGAGGACCTGGCAAAAAGCAACTCTGCAAATGGCGATGGTCTCCAAAGTGGTGACCCTTAAATCACTCTGGATCGACTCAAGCAAGATGGTATTTGCTATTTCACTCATGACTTTCAGTCTAAGACTACACACACTCTTGCTTGTTCTCAGTGAGGAATATGAGAATGACCTGCTTCCAACCACGACTTGTGTTTGGTTTGTAAGGCAAAACAACAGGAAAGTTCGGAAAACACAGAAATACCTTGATGAGTATATGTATTTATACGGACTCCCTCCAAAGTGGCGGTTTCCTCTTTTGTTGCCCGCTGAGAGCCATGGCTGTTGAAATCGGATTTTGGGCCCACTTGCTGTGATGCCCGTTACGAAGTAATTCGCCAATGACCAACATTGGTACAGAAAGGGGGACTTACTTGCAAAGAAACATTCAACCCCCAAAATGAGATTCTTTACAGGTTCAGTTTTAACCTGCCGGGGAGTATTCGGGTGTGTATGTGTGTGTGGGTGTGTGTTTGTTTTTGAGGGTACCCGTTTCGGTAATGGGTTTTACCGGGAAACCAAAAGGACAACCACCCGTTTGCGGGGGTCCAATGAAAACAAACACACTCAGTTGTTCAGTGGCACCTTTTTTCCTTTGTTTGTTTGGCTGCTGCCCCACTAAAATGGTCTTCGCCAAAAAGGGTTCCCTTTTTTTCCAGGGTCACTGAACAACTGAGCACCCATTTGCCACAAGCACCAAGCGAAGAAGGCGTGGCGCTTGCCGCGTCCAGCGTGAACCTTGTGGACGTGGTCTGGCTGCTGCCCTTCCTCATCATAGCCCGAGGCGCGGTATGCGCGGTTGCCCCAGGGATGTCAGTGGCCCCACTTCTTTGTTGCATGTTGCCAAAGGATGTTAGGACTTTTAAACTTTTTGCCAACCAATGGGTTTTCCATTAAACGACTAGAAGTTAAACTTTTAGCAGGGGAGCAGAAAGCAACCGAGACTTCTCTTGCTGGTGCTAGGCAGGGAATGAAGGAATGAACCCAGCGAAAGAAGGTCTCGCGTGTTTCTGAAATTCGAGCCTCGCAAATGGGTGTGTCTTGTTGAGGGTACCCCTTGGTTGGCGGATGTAAAGGGAAACCAAAAGGAAAACTACCATTTTGGGGGGGCTCCCCAAAAAATCACACCCGAACGGTTGGTTTGCGGATGCAACGTTTCTGACTCACTGACTGTATTTTTCTCCCCAGAGGCTTTTTACTACTGGAGGATTTACTCGGACCCTCTAGTCAGAGGACCACCCTTCCGCCCCTTCCCCCCCCTCCACTAATAACTTCTTTACTGGAAGGGGAACAACTGCTGACTAGTACAGTCCTTCGGAATAAACCAAAGTTTGCAGTGCGCCATTCGCAACAACCTAAGTTTCAATCACGTTTCAACTACTCTTCCCCGCATCCAAGCACATGCGCCCCCTCCTGGTTTCAGCGCAGGTCCCATCTTACTTGAGTTCAGATTGCGCACAAAATATTAAACTGGAGGCGCACGTATTTCCCAGCTGCACACCATGGTTTAGCTTTGCCACAATTGTGGCTCAAGCTTGCAAAACATGCGCGCAATGGAACATTGCTGTTTGTAGGGCGATCATGGATCCTGTCATTTCCGCAAGGCGGCTGGACCATGACACAGCCACACTGATTTTCCAGCAAATCAAGCCAGGGACACAATTTCCATCAACGCATGAACGAGTTCAAATGAAAACCGATTCGAACGATGGTTGAAAAGAATGGGGAGGCATCCCCTAGAAGAATAATAATTACCAACGAAGCTCATAAATTTTCAGGCGAGCAATGAACTTTGTACCAATGGTCGTGGCAAGCATAAAGAGGGAAACCCACCACGGAGGATCCAGTCAGAAAATCATGATATTACATTGGTCTACCCATTTTTAAGCGCGGCCGCAGCTATTTGTGGCTGGGATTGTTATTATTATTATTATTATTATTATTATTAAACTTCATCTACTCGGGGAAGTAACCCTTAGAATTCTTGAGGTGTGTCATGCATCTTTGTCATTTTGCGAGCCAGGCACGCTTCACGCGGGCATCTTTATCTTCATCAGCCAGCTCTGGGTCACTCTGGCCATCATCGCCTGGTCCTTGGGCGGCGGGGTCTTAGAATCCCAGCCCGGCATGGAGCGTGACGCGGACTACATCCTCGCGGCTCGGCAGCTTCAGCAGGTGGCGCCCTCCAATGCTTGGGGTGCCCAACACAGGTCAACAGGGCTGTGGTAAATGGAATCCGCGAATTTGTCACAGAAGTGGTTGGGGCTAAACCCTGAGTGATCCAGCACTTCCCAACGCAGGTCAACCCCCAAGATGGGTTCCCCGTTTTGCCAGCGGCAGGGCTGCCTCGAAAGATGTCCATTGGGGGTCTTGGCTGAACACAGACACACGTCACGCGTCACGCTAAGCACGCAATGGCTGCCATCGTGTTATTTTTGTTTCCAAAAGGACACCTAGGGGTCCAGGAAAACCCTAAGCTGGAGAAAGCTTGCCCTTGGGTGCATTGGCAACTTGAAGCTTGGGTTTGGAGGGTTTGAGAGGAAAAGGGACACCGACACACGCCTGAGTATTTTTGATAAATAGGGGACCCCGGTGCTGGTGTAATGACTAAGTGTCGTTTTAGCGAGCGTGCCCATTCGCCCCTTGGCTGTTCAGTGCGTCTTCAGCTGGCGATGTGTGTTGCGTATCGCTTGCCAGGGCTCTTTAATCTTGCTCTATGCTGTGGTGATGTACGTCCAGGTGGGGACAAATGGGTGTACAGCGTCTTGTCGTTGGGGGAGGGGGTTGGGCGGCCAAAAGGGGTTGGGTTAGGGTTAGGGTTGGGGGGAGTTGGGTTGGGTGGAGTTGGGTGGGGGTTGGGCTTCACCCGAATGCCACATCCAATTTGAGCCCCAGCCAAACTCATGGTTGTGAGGGTCACACTTTTGATTTCTGGCTTGTTCGGACGGCGAAAGTCTATTGGTGATACAATTGACATCCCCATGAGTCATTTGCTGTTCACATCATGTCAACCATGTCAACCATGTCCCTGCATGGGGATGTAAACGGCAACCTTTCCAGACTGGAAGCCACGGGGTGAACGCAGTTCTTTCAATGCCCCGTGACATGGTTCTTTGCAACACCTATCCTATGCTGCGACTCACTCCAGACTCTCTCGAGAAGTTCCGAACATACCCCTAAGATGTTGCATTATTGAAAGGCTCTGCTTGTTTGAAATATTGGTTGAGGGGTTGGTTAAGGGTGTCTTTCTTCTTGGTTTAACTTTGGCTTTTCTTTTCTTTTTATTCCGATTTTGTTGATGTTCGTGTTTGTTTCTTCCGATTCTTGTGGCATTGATGTGGCCCTTTTTATCAGTGACCCCGAACCCGAGGCTCGGTCAACATGGATTACTTGCGTGGGCTCAAGCTATGCTTGAGATAGTGTTAGTTGGCTATTGCATTGAGGGACAGGTCTTGCAGCTGAAGAAATGGTTTGGGAGGGATTTGGGGACCAGATTTATCCAAGTTTACTCCACCAACCAGGTCCCCCCATGCTTCAGCCACACATGTGAATGCAGCTCATCTTTGAGATCATGGGCAAACCCCTTTCAAGGATTTTTAGCGGGAAACCCGCAGGAGAAGCACGCAGATGTGGACTGTGACTACGAGTCGCGTTTCACCACAGGTGCGCAGCAAACCGTTGACCCCTTATGAGTCCGCCAGCAGACGTCCTTGTGATGCTACATGGGGGTGAATTTGAATAGGGCACCCTCGTTGGTGGACATCATTTGGGTGGGGATTCATGTCACCCAAATTTGGAGGTGATTCCCTATTGAAATCATGGCCACATTCCAAATGCCAGTTTCCCCACATTGGCATTTGGTGCCGCCATGATCATGAAGATTTTACAGGCTCCCACCATTTTCCCCAAGTAAGCAGTAGGCGAGGGGTACATCGAAACGTCACAGTTTCATTGCGGCCCACCAGCAAAACGCGACTCTTCGTGTTGGAAGGATTCGCTTCCGGCGCATCAATGATTGGGGATACTTATCAGCCAAGCGTTCGGCCCCTCAGGTACATGGAATCAGGGCGGCGTACCCCTAAATGAAGGGTCACCCTCAACTTCCCTGAAGTTTGGACCTGCAAAAGCGCTGTTTGGACACTTGTAAATCCTGAGTTTTTGTGCAGAGAAAGGTATTTTTTGTTTGGGATTGATTTATTTGATTAATGATTGCTCGATCGTTCAATTCAGAGGTCAATATAGTTGGAAAAAAGGAGCGCTTAATGTGGGGTTGACGTTATGTTGGATGTACATATGTAGATATGTGGAGTCTTTCCGCACCAACGTACTTGCGTGTTTTTTGTTTTTGTTTTTTCCCTGTAAATTTGCATATACATATCTATCTGCATTTCTTGCGACGAGCGTTGTTGTATATACATGAGATGCTTATTCAACTGTCACTGCGCGCACATATGAAAAATGACTAGGTCATTCCACTCAGTCCCCTTCCGATTGAAGTGTCAGGCACCTTCATCCTGCTGACCTTGGCTGGAACAGTGGATCAGATTCTGGTCTATGGGCCGCTGCTGGCAACCGAGTCCCTCAGCAGCTGGGAATTGGAGGCAATCGCTTGGGAGCTTTGGGGGGGATCTCGTCCGTGGTGTTTGGGCCGTAAAACCTCACAGACCCCCCCTCTCTCAAGCCGCGCATTCGCAGTCTATCTTCCCCGCCACTATGTCATTCCTCTATGGACGAGCCCTGCGGGGTAGCCGCAGTCTACTTCTGCCCGCGCCGTGCCCGCGCCGTTGTCGGCTCCGGCTGGTTTGTGAGCAAGGTCAGGTTCTTCAGATCCGCTGCCAGAAATTAGATGTGTCTAAGTGCTTTTTGTACTATGCATACAGACATACTCCTACGATCGTCAGGCCCCCCCATTAGTCCCGAAAGTATCGCCCCAAAAATTAGGACCAAATCCGCATCTGGCCTTATTTTCAGACACCCCTTGGTTTTTTGGGAGAGAACATTCATGTGGCCTGTAACATGAGTGAGTTCGCCATGAGGGTGGAGGGCGGGTTATGCGGGTGTCTCCCGCGCCATTTTGGGTCAAGGGAGCAAGCCACCCGCTGCTGTGTAAGCACCGACTTTGTCACAGGCGGCGGGTGGGTGGGTGGTGGACAGGTGACACCCACTGACACTGCGTCAGTGGGTGCAGGCGGGAGGGTGAGTGAAGTTGATTTCACTCATTGTCACCCTCCCGGGCGTTGAGTGCAGCTCACTCGTTCGAAGCCTGTCAGCGAAGCCCAATTTGCTCCCAGCATTCAGGGCAACTCGGCCATGGATCCGACACCAGACGAAGCCGCGCAGCTTCAGACTATCGGTGATGTATTCACCTGGGCAGGTCTGGTATCTTCGGAGATGGAAGCTGGGACTACACTGTCAGGGTCACTTGCTGCTGTACTTGGCGTCAAGCCGGGCACGAAGCCGCGTGTCGTGGGAGTGTCCTCTTGCAGTGACTTCGAGAATGTGCTGCAGTCCTGGAGAATTCGGGTTGGTGATCATGATCGTGCGCCAACTATTGCAGAGTGGGGCATGGCACGGCTGGTGGGAAGGGCGTGCAGAACAGTTGCTGGCGCCACAGAGCTGGAGGCTCTCAAGGCACAGCTCGCGCAGGCTCAGGCTGCGGCGCCCCAGACATTACCACCTGCAGTGGCAGGAAGTCTTAGCTCAACTGCAACTCGGAGAATCAAGATGTCGGCCATCATCTCACAGGTTGATGAGAGCGAAGTCTTCATGATGGAAGAAAAGAAAGTGATCAAGTGCTATGCTCGATACGAAGCTGTGTTTGGGGCTGGTGAGCGTCCTGCCAAGGACTGCAGCCCACTACAGAGCAGATCTCCTGCGTCGCACACCTGCTTTCTCAGGGCCAGCCGCCCTACACAGACTTCAGCATCTTCGGGCCTTTCGGTCACAGGATCATGAAGCGCATCAAACTTCAAGGCATGGCCATCGACAGAGACGGCTCACTCAAGATGATTGAGCTCTATGGACCAAACAACCTGGGAACATGGTTGGCGTCCTACAATGTGCTCTTGAACATACTGGTAATGTTGGACGCAGTGGATCTGGGGCATTTGCAGAAATACAGGTCCCACGTGGAGCGCTTGGCAGAGCGCTACGGGCCGAAGGTTTGGTCAGTGATTTACCAGGCTGATGTCCGTTGCCGCTTGGAGCACATGGAAAGAATCAGGAGGACTCTGCAAGCGGACCACGACAAGGCCGAAGCTGCTGGGAAGGACACGGATTTTGACAAGGATCGTCCCTGGAATGCCACATGGATGAGGACGATCGCAGATGAAGCCTTTTGGAGAGAAGAAGTGACGGAGCCTGCGCTTCTCATCCTGGCTAAGATCACGCAGCCCTCAGAGATTGTCCAGGGTGACGCAAACGTGAGCAATGCTGGCAGTGGCTCGGACATCAGGGAGACAGCGCCTGGCCCTGCGCGCATGGCAGCAGACCAGGACGATAGAGGCCTTCGTCCGCGGAAACAAAATAGGACTGGGCGGGTTCACCAAGTTGCGGACGGCCGTTATACCCACAACAGGACTGGTTTTCGTCTGTGCAGTGGGTACCAATCAGGCCAATGCAGAGACGCAACGCAGGGTGTCTGGTGCTCGCATCAGTGGGACACGGTACACCAGTGCAACAAGTGCCTGGGTACGCACCCTGGAGATCGGTGCCCGCACGAGGAAGTCCGGACGCCAGGTTTCGTCAAGCGTGGCGAGGGAAAGGGCAAGAACAAAGGCGCCAAGAAAGGAAAGGGGAAAGGCCGCCCCCAGTACTGACTTCAGCCAGCAGATGTTTGCATGCCACCCCCGGCGGCAAGCTCTTGTTCAATTTCGAGCATCGCCCGGGGGGGGAATTCAGCAGCCAATTTCAAGGCTATGCCTCCGGCACCCGCTACAGAAAATTGCGGGCGCAGGGGGCGTGTGTTGTACCTTTTCAGTGGTCCTTTGAGACCTTCCGATGGCCTGGGTAAGTTCGTACAGGATCTGGGCCTGGATTGCACTTGCATGGACATTGAAATCAGCGACTCTCACAACTTGCTTGATCAAACGTGCTGGGACAAGGTTGAATCCAACTTTGACAGCCCTCAACCATTGAGATCTGCAACAGGCCCGGGTCGTTACGGATTGAAGAGTTTGAGGGCAGTCGACGCCGCCAAGGTCAGGGAGGGCAACGCGTTGGCTTTGAGAGCGTATTCCATGGCAATAAATCTGCATAAGAGGAAGAAACCATGGATTGTTGAACAGCCTCATAGGAGACCTGGATCCACTTCGATGTGGAATCTGGATGAGTTTGAATCCCTGCTTGCAAAGGATGACGTGTTTCTCTACACTTTTGCTCAATGTCAATTTGGCTGCAGCGCAGAGAAGCTGACAGATTTCATGTCGAACATTCCGGCAATGAACCAATTCGCTGTTCATTGCAATCACACTGAGAAGTGGTGGAGGATTCCCTGGTCAGGTGAATGGCTTTGGGCTGCGCACCCACCGCTCAAGGGCAAACAGTGGGCAATCTGCGCAGACAAATGGCATCCGTTGTTGCTGAGGAATCATGAGCCGCCAGGCGATTTCATCACACGATCAGTCGCGGCCTATCCGGGGTTGCTGAACAAGGCTCTGGCAGAGGCGCTGGTCTCGGCCACACAAGTGCTCAAGCCTGTGCAATTGGTTCGCCATGTGACGGTCAACGACAAGGAAGCAACCATTCGGTATAAGCTTCCGATGAGAGGCACGCAGGATCAGACAGCGCCGCAAGATGATCGCAATAGTTTGAGGAATGTGTACCGTTGGGTCACAGACCGTCACCGGTACATCGGCGTCCAGTGCAGAAATATCATCGAGGAGCTTCTGGACAGCAACCCCAACATCCAGGAGCAGGTCCTAGAGTCATTCGGCCGCAAGAGCGCGCCTTCCATTGAGAACGAGCAGTGGGTGGACGACCTCAGAGCACGCATCGCAGAGCTTTTGGTCAGGAACAGGCGCGATGACCAGCCAAAGCATTGTGACACCAGCGAGGTTGACACCGGAATCTACAGCACAGTCATTAGAGGGCGGTTTCTTCACTACTGGGCGCATGTGGTGGGCGACCCTGCAGAACTTTGCGCACGGTGGACTTACGAAGGGGCTCCGGCTGGGCTCCAGGTTCCCACCAATGCCCTGGATGGAGTGTTTCCGTGTGTAGACGCTGACGAGGAGCACACCTCCTTGGACAATCTGGCAACAACAGATTATGGGAACTTCCAGAACTACACGGGAGTGGAAGACAGTTCTGAAGCCTTTGACGCATTGGAAGGTTATGCGCGGAAGGGCTATCTGGCCAAGTTTCAGACACTGGAAGAGGTTACGTCCTTCTTAGGCGAAGACCCAGTTCTCTCAAAGCTGGGCTGCATCGTGAAAGAGAGGACCAACCCTGACACAGGCCAAGTCGTTAAAAAGGTCAGGATCATCCTTGACTGCAAACGTTCTTGTGTGTCCTCAATGGCGCGAAGAACGCACAAGGCTGTCCTGCCCAGACTGACTGACGCTGTTTACAGCGCGCTGGAGCTGATGAAGGGTTGTGTGGACTCGGAGCAATCTTTGCTCGTGGCCGACATTGTTGACGCGTTCTGGCTGATCCCTTTGAGGGCTGAAGAACGACGTTTCTTTGTGGCTCGCTTGAGGGGGCATTATTATGTTTTTCTGCGAACTGCACAGGGGTCGCGAGCAGCCCCGCTCACTTTCGCTGCGATTGCTGCAATTGGTGCACGCTGGGTGCAAAGCTTGTCGGATGAGTTTCGCATGCAGATGTATGTGGATGACCCGCTCACGGTTCTGCGCGGTTCCTGGGACAGGCGAAGACGTTTGGCGGCAACTATTGTCATTGCTTGGTTTGTGATGGGTTTTCCCATTGCAAGTCACAAAGCAGTGCTTGCAAACACGCTTGTGTGGATTGGAATGACGCTCAGCATCAGACCGTCTTCGGTTCATGTTGAAGTGCCGGGGCCAAAAGTGTCTGAGCTCTTGGCGCTTGTGGAAGAAGCAAGTTCAAGCAACGTCGTCAGCAAGAAAGCCCTGCGGACACTCTTGGGAAAATCCATGGCCATTGCTTCCATCGTCTTTACATGGAGGCCCTTTCTCCAGGAGCTCTATGCGGTGCTTCACTCGGAGGATGGTAACGCGCCGCAGGGCTGTGTATGGTCCAAGCAGATGAGACCGGCTCTGACTTGGCTTCGCACTTTTCTGCAGGGTGAGCTTGCAGGGGTGACGCGCCTGTTCACCTTGGATGCCTACCTCAACCGCGGCCCCAAGGTCCTCATCACCTGGGACAGCTCACCATTTGGCATGGGGGCTACCCTGGAGATCGAAGGTGCAACGGTAGAGTTCTTTGCCATCCCCATTACGGAACTTGACCAAGACGTCCTGGGCTACAGGTCTGGAGATTGCACGCCTGGGAAGGCTTGTGCGGGCTCATTGCGCTTCGGCAGTGGAAGCAATTCTGGCTGCAGACGAGGGCCAGGCTGAGCTTGCGCAATGACAACGTTGGTGCGCTGACCATTTTTGGGGCAGTGAAGGGGCGTTCGCAAGCTCAGAATATCCTTGCGCGCGAATATGCCTTGGACCTGGGGCAGGCCCAGTTCAAGCCGGATGTGCTTGAGCACATCCCGGGAGTCACAAATGTAATTTGCGACGCGCTTTCCCGGAGATTTGATCCAGGAAAGGCATTTGTGCTTCCCAGCACCTTGTCGGGAGCCCGTGCAATCGTGCCCCCTCCACGGACCCGCCAGTGGGGTAGAACTTTCACCGGCTACGCCAAGGGCAGTGATCTTGGGTGAAACTTCGGATTCTTCGGATCCAATTCGTCACCCAAGTCGCAAGAGGAGAAGACAGAAGCAAGATGAGGCGGTTTCACAACTTCGAGCATGACTTTCAATGTGCTGCAAAATGACGGGCGCGAGAGTGTGTGGCTGGTGCGGATTGATCTGCGCTCGCTGTTGCTCTCTCTTGTCTTGCTTGACTTACGCTGTGCTGTTTGTGCGGGTTGCGACCTTGAGTGCTTTGCGTTTGAGATTTCCTCACCCACCTCTTGGGTGGATTAGAGGAGCGCGCAGCGTTGGCTCAGGGCATGAACTCTAAGAAGCGCAGCAGGAGCCAGTTCATTCCGAGGCTACCTTCTGCTGATCTCCAAGGCTATGTCTTGAGTCGTGTGTCTCAGGGCGAGGGTGTGGACCCTCGTCCAACTGTCACCCTTCCCTCAGGAGTTCACAGGCATGAGGGTGCTGGTGTTGGGCCACCCTCTGCCTCATCACTCAGCCCCTTGGAGACTGAACGGATTAAACGAAGGGACATGCCTGTAGTTAGGCGCCCAAACGAATTTGGACTTGGAAATGCCACGAAAGCCCATGTCTTGCACGCCGAGTCGGAAACACTCCATCGTGCAATGGGAAGCCTGGTGGATGACATGTTTGCGTCATCGAGTAGAGCGCCACGAGACGCGCTACTCAACACTTGGACGTCTTTCCATGAAAAGTGGTTTAACAACTCTGACATCATTCCGCTCACCCCGGAAAAGATCCTGGGAGTGTCCTCTCTTTTCAAGCTGGGCCGCTACAAGTCGTTCAAGAACTACATGTCGCGGATAAAGGACCATCACATCAGTGCTGGCCACTCATGGTCAGACAAGCTGGATTTGGTTTCGCGGAAATGCACGCGCTCGGTGTTGAGAGGCCTTGCGCCATCCCACAGATCGGAGCAGTTTGACTTAATGAAAGTGATGAACGCTCTCAAGGATGTGGCCCCTCTGGCAAGCTCTGGACCAATCAACCCTCGGGCCATGATCCTGGTGTCAACTCTCTTCATGCTGCGGGAGTTGGAGGCGTCTGCGGTGGATCGCCGTGATGTCACTTTCACTGAGGACTCAGTAACCCTGAGGTTGCCAGTCTCAAAGGTGGACTGGCAGGCCAAGGGTTGCTCAAGGACGTGGAGCTGTCTTTGCGACCGGGGGTTGAGCTGTCCGGTTCATGTTCTTCTTGATCACTGCGCTCTGCTGGAGCGAACATTTGGCGACAGAAATTGCCCCTTGTTCCCCACAACTGACCTTGAGTACTGCACCAAGGCAGGCGTTGTCAACACCATCCGTGAGGCGGTTCTCATGGCAAAGGGAACTGCTAAGGACGGGAGAGGAAACTGGTGCATATCCGGGCACACGTTCAGAATCACGGGCGCAAGGACCTTGTGTGCCTGGGGTCTGGATCCCATAACCATTCAGTTGATTGGTCGCTGGGGTAGCACTGCGGTTCTTTCATACCTCGCTGATGCGCCTCTGCAAGGATTTTGCAATCGCTTGAGCCGATCTTGTGAATTTTCCATCATTCAAGATGTTCAGCCGAAAGCTGCTTCAGATATGGACCTAAAAGCCCATGTGAAGTCGCTAGTCAATGACTACATGGACAGAATTGACAGGACAGCCTCCCTTCGGCGCGAGTTGCGTCAGTTGACCGAGGAGGTTGGCGATATCGCGCACCAGGTTGATGGCATGGGAATAATGCTGAATTCAAATTCGACTGGCAAGGAAGTATGGACTGTGCGCAATGACGCCTCAAAAGTGGCACATCAGTCAATTGTTGACCTTGCTGAACCCACTTCTCACTGGAAGACGCTTTGTGGTTGGAGCTTCGCAGGGAAGTTGCATGCCGAAACTATCAGGTACACCATCGATGGTCTCGATGGGTACAGGAAATGTCCTAAGTGCCACCCTCGTTCTCCAGCATCTGCTTCCTCCACCTCAGCTTCATCCTCGTCCGAAGATTAAGCGCTGATTCTTGGGCCTTATGGGTATGGTTGTTACCCATAGGCCAATCTTCGGTGCCACCCAGGGAAAGTCCTGGGTGTGAAAGAATTTGACACCAATCATGAAAAGAAGGTGGGCTGGGTGGGAAGAGCTGCGCGCGAACGAATGTTGGAGAGAACATTCATGTGGCCTGTAACATGAGTGAGTTCGCCATGAGGGTGGAGGGCGGGTTATGCGGGTGTCTCCCGCGCCATTTTGGGTCAAGGGAGCAAGCCACCCGCTGCTGTGTAACCCACCCACCCACACCAAGAGATTCTTGGGCCTTATGGGTATGGTTGTTACCCATAGGCCAATCTTCGGTGCCACCCAGGGAAAGTCCTGGGTGTGAAAGAATTTGACACCAATCATGAAAAGAAGGTGGGCTGGGTGGGAAGAGCTGCGCGCGAACGAATGTTATGGGCCATTTCGAGTCATTTCTCGGCGTAGGGCGCTAAGCATAGTGAGCATCCATCGCCGGGGTTCCGTGTACTCGAGCGCTTTAGAGAATTTGGAGCTGAGCCACGGCAAAGTTGGGTGTTGTGTTTTTGAGGGTACCCTTCTAAGCCTTGCTTTAAAAGGGACACTGAAAGAAGAACCACCTTTTTCTGGGGTCGGATCAGACTTGTGAATAATTGGAACCCCTTGTGCAAACCCATGAGTTAACCTGAGTGATTAAAGGGATGCTGTGATCAAAAATGAAACATCACGCTGGGATGACCATGAGTCGATCAATTTGTCAAGGGGTTCCCAGAGGGCGGGGCATCCTTTCTATCAAAGGCTTCAAAGAGGTGTAGGTTCCACTTCTTCCCCATCTCTCAAGGTGTTCATCCATTCGCTTAAGAATAGTTGTTTTTTCCCTTTTGGTTTTTAGAGGGAATCTGTGACTACTGGACGTTGTTGTTTTTTTCCCAGAGGGCTTAAGCAAATTCTCCCACATGGTTCCATGAGTGTCGCAACGCGTGCCCTGGCCTTCCAAAACCCGGGTGGGGTCAGATTTCTTTCGGCCGGTTCTTGGTGGACGGCACGTTTCTGCTGTTGTTGCCGCCTTGTACAGGGGATTCCCTGCATTAAAAAAACGGCCTGCTGTGGATGGTTGCGAAATCCTACGCCCTTCAGGAGAGAAAAACAGCAGGATTCCCCTGTAAGTACCAACAAGCGTTATGGTTTCAACCATGTGGTGCGGTCTCGGATGTCGATTTCAACCATCCACAGCATTTCAGACCTCAGGTTGTTTCGGTTTACTCCCCGGCCGCCAGTTGGGCATCTTGATGGCCTCCTTGATCACCCTGGGCCTCGCCCTCTTGACGGGGAAAAGCTCCTGCATCCAATCTGCCGTCAAGGCCTGAGCCGACCAACGGGCAAAACGGGGTCAGAGGCCCAGCTCAAATTCTTGGAAGCTGTTACAGAAGGTTTTCTAAATATGGCCGTGGGTCAAAATCCCGTACCCCCAGTGAACATCCCAATCCCCACTAAAATAGACCAAAATGGGTGGTGCACCGGCCCCAAAATGATACCATTGGTTTTGACCCACAGCCATATGGACAGGAAACCAGCTAGGCTTCAGAACACATGTTGTCCCTAGGGTTCGACCCCCATAAGAATGGCAAAGAGCCAATTTGGATGATGGCAATCCTTAAACAATGGTGGTGAAATCTGATGTCCCGCTTTCTCATGGTGTCAACTGAACCCCGGGGTTGTGTCTGTGTTTTTTTCTCCATGGCAAGCATGGCGATTCACCATCTGCCGAGGCACCTGGGTTGACTTGTGTACATATCTTCCCTTGCTTTTTTGGGGTTCCCTTTGTTTTCCACTAACCAGGTAAAAAAGATATTTTTTGCTGGGGTCCTAATTCCAGCCAAGATATTTGTACATATATATATATATATATATGCTATCCCCCCCCAAAGATCGACCATTTTCTGTGTTTTGAGAAAGATGCGGTGCATTACTGCAAGAAACAGATGTGCATATGCTGGGGTCGACATTCAAGTGCAGTGTTGTTGAGGACGGTTGCAAAATTGCGCACCTGCCAGGGCTGCAACACTGCAAGGCTTTGCAAAACTGCAGCCCCTGGCAACCTGAAGTTTTAAAACTTCAAGAGTTTCCAAGACACTGCCCAAGCAAAGCTGCCAAACTACAGACCTGGCAAAGCAAGTCTGCTAAACTGCAGGCACTGCAGGCCTTGGTTGCAAAACAGACTTGGCAGGGCTTCAGCTCCAACACTGCAAGGCTTTGCAAAACTGCAACCCCTACCAACCAGCCAAAGCACTGCCAAGCAAAGGTGCCAAACTACAGACCTGGCAAGGTTGCAAAATTGCTAACCTGCAAGGTTCCAACACTGCAGGGCCAGCTCCAACACTGCAAGACTTTCCAAGCAAGTCTGCTAAACTGCAGAGCCCTGGCAAGGTTGCAAAATTGCCAACCTGCCAGGGCTCCAACACTGCAGGGTTGCAAAACTACAGCCCTTGCCAACCTTGCCAACCTGCCAAAGTTTCAACACTGCAGGCTTCCCACTTGCTGCAAGGTCTGCCAAGCTACAAATAAGGCTGCAAAATCCAAACTGCAAGGCTCCAACACTGCAGGCACACCCAACTGCAAGGCTTTTCAAGCCTGCCAAGCAGTCTGCTAAACTGCAGAGCAAGGTTGCAAACTACAACCTCTTGCTAACTCAACACTGCAAGACTTCCCAAGCAAGGCTGCCAAACTACAGACCTGGAGGCTGCAAAATTGCCAATCCAATCTGCAACCAGCTGCACCAACACTGAACTACAGACAAGCGAGTTCAAACAGAAGTTCCAACACAGGCCTGTTTGCAAAACAAACTTTTGATAGCTCTGTCTGCCAAAGCTCCCACACTGCAAGGAAGGCTTGAAACTTGGTTGCTGGCCCAGCGCAACATTCCACAATTTCCAGCAAGGCTGCCAATCTGCAGGGCAAGGCTGCAAAAAACTGCAACCTGCCAACCTGCCAAGTTTCAATACCCTGGCAAGGGTTCTTGCCACCTGCTACAAGACTTCCACCACCAAACTGGCACTTCCAGCACACTGCCCAAGCAAGCTGCCAAACTGGGTTCCAGCTCAAAACTGCAACCCACTTGGCAAGAGTTGAACACTAAGGCCACTGCAAGACTTGAGCGCCTCACCTGCCAAAGTTTCAACACTGCAGGCTTCCCTGCTGCCCTGGCAAGGCTGCCAAACTACAGGCAAGCAAGGCATTTCCAACAAGAGTTCCAACACTGCAGGCCTTGGTTGCAATACAGACTTGGCAGGGCTGCAAAACTGCAGCTCTGTACGCCAAAGCTCCAACACTGCAAGGAAGATGCTCAGGGGCGAAGGGCAAGATACCCATGAAGCTGCAACAACCTCGAAGAAATCAAAAAAAAACAAAAAAACTCAAAAAATCAGGGTCCTGGGAGAGATTGCCCAGGTCAGAGTCAGGAAAAGTGAAAAACCTCGAGAAAATCAATAAAATCAAAAAAATCAAGAAATCAAGGCATATCAAGGCCTTGAGAGAGATAGTCACTGGGTCTGGGCATTCTGTTCCAGGACCTTGTTTTTTTCTTTTTTTTATATATTTTTTTTTATTTCTTCGAGGTTTATTCACTTTCCGAGATTCTGACCTGGAAAAATGAAAAACCTCGAGAAAATCAAAAAAATCAAGGCCTTGAGAGAGATAGTCACTGAGTCTGGGCATTCTGCTCCAGGACCTTGATTTGTTTTTTTGATTTTTCGATTTTTTTTTTATTTCTTCGAGGTTTATTCACTTTCCGAGATTCTGACCTGGGCATTCTGCTCCAGGACCCTGATTTTTTTTGATTTTTTGTTTTTTTTTGATTTCTTCGGGTTATTTCAACATGTTCATCCTGTGCAGCCAAAAGGCAGATGCAAGATGAAGTTGGGAAGCCAGAAGCCCGAGACCTTGCAGATTCTGGGATGTCTCACCAGAGATAAAACACAGAAAATGGTCGATCTTTGGGGGGGGGTACCATATATATATATGTATGTATATATATACTTATATATATATATATATTTGCAGGGGTTTATCCAACCACGGCTGTGTTACTTTTGGGAATCCACTCTTTAAAGGGGGGTGGGTCGCCTGTTGGAGACCCATTTTGTTGTATCACAGATTCGTGGGTTCCCTTTCTGACGGCCCTGTACGCTGCCCGTTGCGGCCCCGCTTTGAACAATACCCACGGGGGGGAATTCGGCATAGGTGTTCGGATTTCTATTCCCCTTCAGATCCTGGATAAAAGATCCGACATGCAAGATTTTTATTCGACCCATGCAGAACACGCATGGGGGGTTCATGAGAATAAGGTCCTTTAACATGGGGTGGTCATTAGCGAAACACGCCGAAAAGATGAGTTTCACCACTAAGTAGGAGAAGTTACCCAGGGTCATTTTGGGGCAAGGAATATTGATCAACCCCAACATCCCGTGCATGTGTTGCTGTTGTTTAAGATGTTCGTGTACACCCGGTTGCGCCAGCTTCCTCTCACTAGCCTCACCGCCATGTGAAAAATCTGAGTGACCGGTTCCCTCACTGGGATTTGTCCAAGATGCCCATGAGCCCCCGGATTCTTGAACCGGCGGGGGCACTTTGTGCGCTTTTAATGACTAGGTCCCCCAGCAGTGCCCTTTTACCAACTTTTGTTGGGAGGGTTTAGTCTACTAAAATAGACTACAGAAAAAAGTTGGTACCCTTTTCCAACCTCTCAAATCCGGAGGACCTAGATGAAGTTGTACCACGTCATGTTGTTGCAAACATTTTTCCCATTTTTGTTTCTTGTGGTTTAGTGGCTGAAATCCAACCACTTAACTGCAGATTTTTTCAGTTTGTGCTCCCCTTCCAACGTCCACCAACATGTGAGGCGCTGCCGCTGTGGCTGCTATTGACCTTCATGGGTCTCGCCGCGATGGTGGAGGGGATGCTCGTCACCATGACGGGATCCGATTCAGCTGAGATCGTCCAGTGAGAAATGCTCAACTTGCCAAACGTGTCATGTCATCTATAGGGAATCTTTCTAGTTGACATGGCAGCAAGCGGGGCAGCGTGCACAGATATTTCTCTTGACATGAATTGCAAAGAGCGAGTACTGAGCACTATGAGATCGCCAGCATTTGACCTTTGTGCACACCTGCACGTTTCAAACTGGTTTGTAGAGCCGCGTTGTCTGTAGAGCCGCGTTGCCAGCGCATCGCTCAACGTGGCCCCCGAGTTTCAACAATTTCCATCGCCGGCTAAGCGTTTACCATGGAAAAGATGCGTCGCATTTTTGGGCGGAGTGCTGTTTTGGCTGCCTGCCACTGGAGGAGAGCAGGGAGAGCAGGTGCCAATTCGGTCTTTTTTGTTGGCCTTTGTTGAAATCCTCCCAGCCACGGCCCTGATGCTTTTGTTCATTGGGAAGACCATGTTGCAAAATTTGCCAGAGAATGTTCATGCTTGTTGGTCAGAGGGTACTGCTAGTTAGTGGTCTTTCTGAAGAGACTGGTTTGATCCAGCGCGGGGAACACACATGGCTTTTAGCCGTTGAAGGCAATCAGGGTATGGTGAGAGTCTCTGTAGTTCAATATTTGCACATTGACATGAGCCCCCAGAAAAGAACTACTCCGAGGTGAGCTTGGTTTTTCAGCTCTGCGAATTGACGCAGCCAGGCGACTTGCTGTGGCTAGCACTTGATTGGCACTTGGGCCAAGGTGGTTCCCAGAGATGTTTACCTTTGGGTTTACTGGTAGCTTCCATTTAACCCACTGAAATTTAGACGTTTAGAGACAGCCCAGGTACATTGAGCTTGCATTTGATTCCACGAGAAAGCATCGATTAGCCTTCGTATGCTGTGTTAGACGCATTGGGGACAGTGGGCATGCGGATGCCAATTATCAGAAACCAAAGCAGCCACTGTGAGTCCACAACACTGATTGATACTGTTGATGTCCGAAATGTTGGAGCACCCATACTTGAATGGCCGCCAAATTTCTAGACGGAACATTCTGTGTGCGTTAAACTTAGCCGCCTTTTTTAGCCGCTTGTTTCCCAGACGCCTTTCTTCTGAATTAGTAACCCTGACATGGTTCAATTGTACAGAGGTGCATTTTGCCTGGATGTTAGGACTTTAACTTTTTGCCAACAAATGGGTTTTCCGTATTAAACCGCTAAAAGTTATTCCCTTGTAGCAGGGGAGCAGAGCTTCTCCAGGCCCAAACCTTCAATTCGCCAGCGAACGTCAGCCGGACCTGAAATCTGACTCGCCATATGCTCGGCTTGCCAGAAATGGGTGGTTTGGAGGTTTGGGCGGTGTTCCGGGGTGGTTTCCCCTTTTGACCCTTTTCCCGGAACCAGGGACCCGTTCAAATCCAAAACCAAACCATGCCAACTTGGGGTGCCTGATATGCGACATGTTTCGACTGGACGCGGAGGAGTCAAGGCCTCGTGCTGTGTGTGCTGCACTCATGTAAGGACACAAAGATTCGTCCTTGGCGTTTGTTTGGGGTACGCGTCTTTGTGCAGATACAGGGCTGAGAAACAAAAGAGATTTCTTTAGCCAGCACTTTGAACCACGGATCTGAGCTACTAGGTCCCCCAGTAGTGCCCTTTTACTCTCTTTTTTGGGAGGGCTCCCGTACGAAAATAGACTACAGAAGAAAGTTGGTACCCTTATTCTAACCTCTCTACTGGAGGACCTGGGCTATATGGGGTCATCAACTTTTCCAAGAAAGTAGCCTCCCATCAACTAACATGGACTCCGACCTTCGGGGAGCTTTGGTCATGTGAGCCACAATCAAAACCCAGGTAAATGAAGGTTAGTAAGGGACAATATCCTTGCCAGAAATAGCTGCGGAAATCCGCCTTCTTAATTCTTGAAGCATGGTTCTGGGATTACGATCATCTTAATCACCCGGGTTTTGATGAATCTCCAGGTTTTAGTCCATGGTTCCATCTACCAAGGTGTCCATTTTGGATACCTATTCTTGACCACCACAGCCGTTTTTTGGTCAACCCCGGTTCTGTGTGGGGTTTATGACTCATGTGGATGTCTTTCTCACGCGAGGAGGTGGCCTTCAGCGGGCGAGTGGTGGTGAAGGCCGTGTGGCGTTTGAGTAGGAGCCTGGCTTCGTGGGCGGTCAGAGTAACAGAAAAAGGTACGCCATGGGAGGTCGGGTTTTCTGAAATCTCGTGTCTTTTTTGCACGAGTTGGATGGATTTCCTGGGGCAGCTCTTCAGGGGGCTTACGATCAGGCCTGGAAAATAAGCCCGTGTAACCCTGTCTAGTTGTTTCCAGCAACATTTGGGGGACAAGCTACTTGTCCCATGTCCTCATGAATGCCCCACGCTATCACCACACCAACACGGAGAGGCGCCATTCATATAGTGAAGCAGTGACCTGGGTTTGTGTATGTTTGTGCAATAGGGTAGTTGCCCATGCTGAGCCCAAGTATCATATGGCTGTGGCTCAAAAAACCAGTACCAAACCGGAACCCTGGTAAGTGGAAACATGGACCAAAACCTGCGGTTTGCCCCTCCTGTTTAATCTTGAGCCACACCCGGCAGCCATTGGAAGTTAATAAGATTTCGCTGGTTAGAGGGGAGACTGTCGGAGCTACCGGGAGTCCTCCGAGGACTTGCTAGTGACATTTCGCTGGAGCTTTGATCGTATGGTGACCGAAGTACTTTTAGTCGCCCAGTGGTTGTTGCTTTTTCCTTTCTTTCTTTTTTTTTTTTTTTCGGGAAGGGTTCTTTCTTCTTTTCTTTTTTTTCGGGAAGGGTTCCCCTTTAAAGTCAACCAACCAAAAAAGGATACCCTTGTCTTCCCTGGCCACTGGGCATCTGAGTACTCAAGCGCCACGCCACGCCAACTGGCTAGTCAGTTGGAGGGCAGCTGAATCTTGCCACCCTTTGCCGAAGCCAAAGTGAAGGCGTGATACAGCAGAGCGACGAGAAATTCAAAAGCGTCAGAATGCATTCTACCATCCAAGCAAGTGTTCTACCATCAATTTCCATTCAATTCTACCATCCAATTCAATTCCATCAATTCCCTTCACTTGTTTGGCCCCAGTGTTCTACCATCCAAGTCACCCCGGTGCTGGGCTTCTGGGAAACCACAAATTCCAGTTTCTGACTTTGCAAACTTCCCCAGAAACCGAAAATCATAACAAGGACCTCCTCAGTTGTTCAGTGGCACCTTTTTTCCCCTTTTTTTTTGGCGGCTGCCCCACTAAAAATGGTCTTCGCCAAAAAGGGTTCCCTTTTTTTCTCCAGGGTCACTGAACAACTGAACCTCAGTTTGTGCATCCCTGCCAAACGCCAAGCAGAACATCTCAGCTGCATCCTACCCCCTGAGACCCAATTTCCGGTTCGGCATCTCTCGACAGGCGGAGCCGGAGAGCAAGTTTCTCCTCAGGGCCGAGGCCTGGCCTGCCCCCATTGCTGGCGGGTCGCTTTTGGCCATCTTTTTGCCACCTTTTGTGAGAAAAATGGGGCGACCCCCTCACTTTTTGCCGTACCTTTTGTGCGAACAATTGGGCGACCCCCTCACTTTTTGCCGTACCTTTTGTGCCAACAATTTGGCTTTTGCCCCCTCAAGGAATGCTTCACTGCAAGCGGGTCCGTCATTTTCCCATCAAAGGTGGTAAAAAGACTCCCCTGGCCCCCGCTGCCGGTGTTTTCGGTGGACAGCGGTTCTTTCCCCAGGCGACGTGCTGCTGCGCGATCGGTAGGGAATGCAAAAAAAACACCGAGTCCAGGTGTTGGGAATGAACCGGAAGGGGGTGCCATAAAAAGGAAACTTCAGTGTTTTTGAGCTCTGGCAAAGCTTGTTGAAGCCATACCAGGAAACCAGGTCCAAGTTGTTGTCGCAAGCCAAGAAAGATATCATAAATTTGCAGGGCCCAAACCGATACCCAAACCGATACCCAACCGATACCCAACTCAGTGGCCGCCACGCCGAATCTACTGCGCATACTACTGAAAAGTTGCGACTTTCCAGCTGGAGCTGCCAAAATGTACTTTGCGTACTACACTTGTACTGAAAAGTTGCGACTGTCCAGCTGGAGCTGGGAGCCGGCAGAGTGTACTTCGCATACCACACTTGTACGGAAAAGTCACGACTTTCGAGATAGAGCTGCCAAAGCACTGCAAACCGATGCAGAGAAAAAAACCCGATACTGACCGATACTAGGGCATAAGGATACAAGGGTTGTCCACGGGGTTGTTTTTTCAACCCACATGTTGTATGACGAGTTTTCTGGTCAGCGGATACACTTCTAGGTGCCCCAGTAGTGCCCTCTTACCACTTTCTGGGGGGGTTCCCCTACTAAAATAGACTTAAAAAAGGGTACCCTTATTCTAACCTCTCTACTAAAGGACCTCTCAGCTTTCAGCCGTGTGCAGCGAATCCCAGGGATCGCAATCCACTGATGGCGTTTCCATGCTTGTTGGATTGCAATGGGTCAAAGTTCAACAAAGGACATTGAACCGCAGGTTTGAATCCTTTCCATTTCCCACAGTAAGCCATCAAAAGGGGTTACCCTGTTGACAATCACAGCCAGGTAGTTGAGAACCCAGATTCCATTGGGAGGGTACCTTCCGCTCCTCTCCTTCCTCTCCTTCCTCTCCTTCCCTTCCATTTGATGAAAAAGGAGTCTCTATACATGTATATACATATATAGACTTACATATCACTACTGGACATATTTTGCTTTTCTAGGGGGACCTAAGAGATTCCGTTCAAACGGATTGCGGCCACTTGGGTCAAACAAAACATGTGGCAGACCGGTTTTAGTCCATGTTTCCAGGTACCAGGGTTCCATTTTGGGGACCTTCGCAGGTCGTGATGACGGACTTCCTGGTGGAGCTGGAGGACTCGTCCAGGAAGGCGACGCTCGCCACACCGCGCGCGCCGCTGGTGCTGCGTAGGGCAGCCTTTAACTCACTTCCCGAGTTGGATTTTAAACTTTCGGGATCAAAAGCAAAACAAGGGAATGCCAGTGTGGGGGACATCTCGACGTTTCAAGCTCACTGCCCGAGTTCCTGGAATTTAAAAAAACTTTTGGGATCTTGTTAAGCCCATCTTTGAGCTCCGAGGGATCAATTCCTGAGCTCAAGAACCGGGACCTGCGCCACTTGTTGGGCGTTTTTTTGGGACCAGTTTAGTCAGGGGTCCCTATGTTTCCCTTTTTGGTGGTGAAAAACATCACCTTTTTGGTCCATGAAAGGTGAGTAGCCCTTGGTGGGGGTGATGTTTTAAGGGGAAATATCCGGAGCCCTGTTAGTGGCAAGCCAAAAAAGTGTGGCGGCTTTTTTGGTTTTGCCCAGGCACTCGATCGGAAGTGAGTTTCAGATTTCAGGTCACTAAGTCGCTAGAGACTGGTGTCAGCTAGCCTCTAAACAAGACTAGGTCCCCCAGTAGTGCCCTTTTGAACCTTTTTTTTTGGGGGAGGGTTCCTCTACTAAAATAGACTACAGGAAAAAGTCGGTACCCTTCTTCTAACCTCTCCACTGGAGAACCTAGAATATAGAAGTTTCGTTTATATGATTCTGAACGGAGAGAGCTGTGAGTCTGTGCGCTCTTTGATAAACGCAAACTCAGGTCGGACACGAGACAAGGCCTGCCCACATATTTGTACAGGGCTCCTGAAAAGAAATACATTTCGCAACTATTTGAAACATGGCTTTTTCCTCCACAATAAAACGACACCACCATCTACAAGGCAATGTTCAGGTGTATAATGTAAGGATTCCTGTTGTAGGGCGAATCTTGGATGATTCACCATGGCGTCTGCATCACAGTGCTTGATTTCTTACTCGGCCCATCCTGGCGTTGAAGCCGAACGTTGAATTCTTCGGCGAAAACTCCTTTGGTAACCCATACCATTTGGTGCAATCTGGCGGGAGTTTCCGGGCCACACTTTTCCGGAGTTTGCAACTTGAGCTGTACTGACCACGTCTCTTGGTGGTTCCCAGCAAATGCCTTTTGGGTTTTATCTTTTTGGTTTAGTGGGGGTTTCCATTTATCCCAAGAGTTAGTCACTTTTAGCAGGGGATCTGAAAACGGACAGGCCAGGTCCTTTTTCTAGCGGCTTTGCTGCAACCTTTCTGCCTTAGGGCCCCTTGGCCCTCTTCCTTGTCGAATCGAGTCCTGTCTTGCAGGCGTCCGAGTTTGGCACCTTTGATCTCTCAGATGTGTTGCAAAGCATGGAATCCAGATGGCTTTTCGGCTTGATGACTCCAAGAAACACCTTAAAGTGCATCCAAACAGGTTTCTTCGATTTGCTTAAGAGCATGCTTTATTGTCACTTCTGTAAATTTTATGTTTCTTTTCAGAGGGCGTAAGCAAGATTTCGCGTTTCTTGCCCCACCGGTGCTGCCTTGCGCGCTTGAAGCTCACCACCATTCGCACCCCGGAACGGCCGGCAACTCGAATCACCCAACTTCTCACCAGATAGTGAGGCAGCTCTGGCATCTCAACCAAGCCAAGTCCAAGCAAGCGAATTCGCCCTTTTTTCCTTTTCTGGGGAAGGGTTCCCCTTTAAACTCCACCAACCAAAAAAAGATGCCGTTTCTTTTTGGCCATGGAAATCCGCTGGGCATCTGAGAGAATTGTTCGAAGCAAGGAACAAAAAGCAACGCAGTCCAAGGGTCAAAACCCGCGCGGCCTCAGCGGTCGATTTGCGCCAGGTGCAGCTTTTAGACCATGCCTGGCACTGAGTGAAAAAGCTCCGCGAAAAGCAGCAGGGGGCTTTGCATCCTGAAAACGAGCTGGACAGCTTCTTGGACCAGTTTTGGGAATGACAATGTGAGCTCTCAACCAAGCGTGAAACCAAGCACATGGATGCTTTGCGGTGACAATGTGATCTCTCTCATTGGAAGCATGAAATGAAGCATGGCTCTTTTTGGAGGAAGCAGGCTGGCAAAAAACCTGGTACTTTTGGTCTTTTCTTGCAGTTTGCTGTTTAAGGCTGTGATGTGTCGAGTTGCGGTTGCGAGCAGGGCTGGGCGAGGGGTGGTGGTGGGGTGGGGGGGCTTGTGGGGGGGGGAGGGGGCATGTTACCGTCGTTATGAAAGGTTTGCAAGTACACGAACACACATGCCAGTGCACACAGGTTGATGCATGGCGAATGTTGGTTGCAGATGCTGGCAAAAAGGGTCTGAGAGCCACCGTGTCAATCACAGCAAGCATGAATTTGCTTGAAGAGTCTCTGTGACGCGGGGAGCGCGCAAACGACCCGCTTGCGTCATAGTGAGGACTCAATGTGTAGCAAGATGGTGGCAATCAGTGCAAGACTATGTACCAACTCAGCTTCCCTCTAATTGTTTTCGCTACATGCACAGCATGTACCAGCTTCCCATTCGGAAGGGTTTCTGCTTTGTGTTGGCTGCTGTTTGTTGATTCAGGTTTTCGAGCAGCTGAACTGCACTATGCAAAAGCATTGGGTTTTTACCATTTATGAATACAAACAGTGCTGTCCTAACTCTCCCATTCAATGCCAAGGATGAGCCAGAGATGAGAAAACGCAGAAAAGCCAGAGGAGAACGTAAGAGCTTTCGCCAGCTGGTGTTTTAACAGCCTGTGGGTTCGCTTCCCCCACGAGACCGCATGGGTCAGGTATCATGGGGTGGTAGGAGGCTGCCTTACAACCCCCGAATCCTACAGAATTTGAGTAGGCGGTTTTTCCCAGCATGACTTGCATACGGAAATCTTGTCATGGCGGTCCAAGCATCGCCCGGAGCGGGTAACTGCATGAGGACGTTGATGAATATCGGTCTTACACAGATGGGATTTGTATACTCAACGCCCGTAGGGCAGGTTGGGCAATCGCGCAAGATGTTACACGTGCAAGAGAGGAGAGGCTGCAGCAGTTGGCCGACGTGTTGCAGCGTCAGCGATTGCCTCCTAATCTGGTGTCATCTTTAGTGATTCCCAGTATGTTTGCGACAATTTCTGTTCACGCATTGCCAATGAGGTGCTCCCATTCATTGGCAGACTAACTCCGACGCGCTGTGTCAGATGGTGCGCGTGTGGCGCATCAACAAACTTCAAGCCTGCAATGTCAAAGAGCACTGGGGCACAAGCCAAGCCAAGTCGTCTCTTGATGCTTGGGCGTATATCAACAGATAGAGGACGACGAGACAAGCTACTGGCAGGATCAACCTAGTTTGATGATCACCATGAGGATCACGAGCATGATGATGAGCAGCATAATGATGATGCTGATGACGGTGAACCTTTGCTTGTGCTCATCTTGCCTGCTTGCTTGGTTGGTTGCTTGCTTGTCTGCTTGCTTGCCTGCTCCTGGTTGGTTGACTGGCTGGTTGGTTGACTGGCTGGTTGGTTGGCAGGCTGGTTGGTCAGTTTGTTTGTTGGATTGTGCCTACGTGTGTTACTTTTAGTGTGGCGATGCGCATTGCTCGAGGCCGGCGTGTTCTCCGCAGAGATTGAACTCACTGAAAATGCGCCGCGGTAGCAGCTTAACTTGGCTGTGGGTTCGAATGTTTGATGGTCGATGTTCTGCAGATCACCTCGTTCCTAGCCTGGTTTGGATTGGCGGAGACTGGGGCTTTGAACCCTTTTTCCTTTTGGAACCCCACCCACCATTTAGGGGGAAGCAGAAGGATGGATGCGATTAGGAGTTAACTATGCCCCCCAGTAATCCCTGTCTAGCTATTTTAGGGGCTCCCTATTTTGAGACAACCCCTTTTGTCTTTGTATTCTGCTGACCGGAAAAATGTGCTTCTTGTAGGCACATATTTTTTGCGCTCATGGGCTGGCTCCACGCAAACACTGTCATCCTTCATGACCTTGTCAAGCCACACATTCAACCCATACAGTGGCCCACCATTAAGCTATGGCCTTACTTTTTTGCTTTGTGACACTTGGTTGAATGCTGACAGACTCTGGAGTAACGGGAAACCAAACGGACACCAACCATTTGAGGAAATGGCCTGCTAGTTTGAGGAGGACTGTGGAACCCCCTCGGAAGGCATGCGCGGAACTCCTGGCATTTGATAGGCAGTTTGGCGGAAAGCAGAATGTTGACCACAAAGTTGAGACGCAGATTCTCAGCGAACCCGCGGGGCAATAGAGGAACCGGCCATGGGATTTCCGGCGTACAGTGTTGCTGTAGCTCGCCTTAGTCTTTCGTCAGGCACGTCCACTCTGTCAAATGAGCTTCCTTTGGGGGAAATCTGGGTGCGTCCCGTAGGGATCCCCATGTTCCAAATGGGTGTGGCTCAAAACTAAACCACGGGGCAAACCGCAGGTTTTGGTCCATGTTTCCACTTACCAGGGTTTGCGCCATTATGGGTAGCGGTTTTTTGAGCCACGGCCAAATGGGGATGTTTTCCATTTGGCTTCCCAACCCTAAAGCAGCTGGCTCGGTACCTCTGGGGCCCATCGACTAAGGACAACAGCGCGGGCGCCAAGAACGATTTGGCCACGCCAAATGGACCGCAAGCTTCTTCCACTTGCTGAAATGAATATGTGTTTGTTCCCCCGGTGGATAGTAAAGGGAATCTTGCATCTGTCACTTCTGGAAGAAGTTTGTTTTTGTATCTTACTGTCTTTGAGAGTAAGCAACTGGAGGTTTTGGTTGGTTTTTGAAGGGACCCCCAAAGGAAATCATGGCAAATTTTAGTTGGAATGGAGCCTGTCTTGGAAAAACGCCCATAGAGTTGAGTCAAAGATGGCAAAATGTCCCATCTCTTGCACGGATGGTTTTGTGAGCCACAATCAAAACTCGGCTAGATGAAGGTTAGTGAGGGTTTTAGTCATTAACTTGACTTACCCAAATAGCTTGCTGGTTCGAGAAGCAGGGAATGAGAAATGGAATGACCCCGAGAAAAATCATCTCCTATGTTTCCTTTCAGGGAATCCCCAAAACCGGTTCATTCCCAAAAGTGGGAACGGTCACTCCCTACTGAGCACCAGCAAGATAAATGGACGTGCGCCATCCCTTTCACTATGTATCTGTTTGGGCAGGATCTTGTTTGCTGAAACCGGGTTCATGGCATGGGCAGTACCCTATCCGTTTGCGATGTCGGGTATTCTTATGATCCCGGTCAAAATCATGCGTAGTTTGGTTATCATAGCGTACTGGTATTGGCCCCTCAAGACTTATCATGTCCGACGTGTAGCTTAGAGTTATTCAGACATCTTGCTTTTCGGCCTGACCGGCAGCCCAGGACGTTCAATGCTTGGTGGCAGTTTCGCTCAGTTTTCTCAATTCGGTGAAAAGTGGTATGGTCAATCATTTGAGGGAACCCCTTCCAAAGATGTCGACCCCTGACCAAAAAGGAGGTATTTAGCTTTCTTGAATAGGCAGCTTTTTTTGTGGGGGGTGCACTCCAATAACTTCCAGCCTGCATGTAAGCTTGCTGGTGCGATAGGTAGGGAATGAGGGAATGAACCGGAAGGGGATTCCCTTAAAGGAAACCACCAGTTGGATGGTTTCTCATTCCCTGCATCTCTCGCACTCACCAGCAAGACAAATGATCAACTGACAGACTTTACTCCAAGTCCGGGGATTTGGACCAATTTTGGTTTTCCTGTTGCTTTCCCAGCCTGCATGTAGTCTAAAGGATCTGCAATGCAAAAGCACATCAACACGTATCTCGGCTCTTTAAGTGCTCGCGGATTGACCCGAAGAAAATGCCACAGCAAAGATCCGGGGTTGATCAAAAGGTCCGATGTGCATAGGATGACCAGTTGGGAAAACCACTAAGATGATATGTCCCGCACGGGAAAAGTTACCCATCATCGTTTGCAAGCCACGAATATTAATCAACCCTCATTTAGCAGGATCTGGGGAGTTACAGGGGAAACGACACGGAGCACCAGTTTGAAGGATCCGACCTTAAAAAGGCGAGTTAGGAATTTCCCACTGCCTGAAAACCATTCAAACTTGGGATTGGCCAGGAGGGCCATGTGATTGTTGGCATCTGCCCCCCTCCCTTTGTCTGGCTCTGGCATATCTTCACTCGGGTCTTTCCAAGACATGCCGTCGGCCGTCTGACAGTCTGAGGCCGACGGAGCTGCTCGACTTTCAGGCGGGAGCTCTTGTAAGGTTTTTGGTGCGAGCGGACAGGTGAGCGCAACTCGTCGGGATGCCATGCGTCTATGTTTGCCATGTGTGCTTGCTTGGGCGTATTAAAGTAGTGCTGGTGTTGCTCATAGCAAAACTCGCAACTGTTGTGTTGGATGTTCATCCCTCACTATCAGCGTTATCAGCATGATCAGAGTCAGCAACCTAACATCGGCATTGTTGTTATCCTCCTGTTTTATCCTGCTTCTCATCGTCAGCTGTTGAATCAAGCGTTGGTGTTATCCCGTGTGTACCTGCTGGCGCAACTCGTTTGGCATATACGCAGGTATCCTTCATCGTGCAAACAGTCTCGGTGTGTGACCCGCGCTTTGTACTTCTGGAGTCTTTCCGCTGCGCGTCGAGCATAGGTTGACTACAAATGGCAACTTTGGCTGAACTGGGATGGTCGTCATTCTTCATGTTGAATCATCAAGTTGAAGACAATCATCTCGTTTAAGCCAATCATCATCGATGTCTCCATTGAGAGGTTCTACGTCATCTATCTCAGACGCGACACAAGCACTCCCACACCCACCCACCCACCCACCCACCCACCCACCCACCCACCCACCCACCCACCCACCCACCCACCCACCCACCCACCCACCCACCCACCCACCCATCCATCCATCCACGCACGGTCGCACACGCACGAAGGTAGGCAGGCACACACACACAGACATGCAAAGACACACACACACACACACACACACACCCAAAGACACAGACACAGACACACAGACATACAGACACAGACACAGAGACGCCCACACAGACATGCAAAGACACAAGCAAAGACACAGATACACACACAGACATACAGAAACACACACACAGAGACAGAGACGCAGACACAAAGACGCCCCCAACACACACAGACACATGCACACACACACAGAGACACACACACACACAGAGACACACACACACACACAGAGACACACACACAGACACATACACACAGAGACACACACACACATGCACACGAAGACCGAGTTGTGGATGAGGCGCAGAATGAATGGTATCGCTCTTGGCTTGCTGCAGAGCACACTTGGATTCATTGTCGGCGGGCAGCAACCATGTGGTCGCACAAGGACCTACAGGCATCAGTTAACAGGTCCGGAGCCAGATACAGTCATCAGCGGCTGCATTGCCCACTTGGCCACGTTGTTTTGCGTTTGTAAGCCTCCAGACCCAGCTACTAGCAGCACACGCATCTGCTGGCTTGAGCACTTCACGTGGGTTGATCCTAGCGCTGCAATTTGGTGAGTGACGTTCAAGTGACCTGCTGCAAGTGTAAATTCTGTTACACTGTCGCCATCACGCCACCGTTTTTCCCAAGCTGTCTTTGATCGGCATCAACTGGTCTATAGGGACAAGCGACGAACAACAAAGTAATACTGTGGATGGACGAAGTCCTGCACCACCTACGAAACCCTGGCATGATGACTCCCTATAAAGACCAACAAACAATGGTTTCCCATGGCTCCAAAGTGGTGCGAACGGATTTCGTCCATCCAGAGTATTGAGATTCATCACCAAATCAGAAATTTCTAGATTTTTAGGGAGTCCTTTGCTGGTTTTCCCCCAGCTTGTTTTTTTTTTGGGTGTTTTCCCCAGTCATCTTGAAACCTGAGACTTCTTCCTGAAACCAGGCTCGGGGACTTGCGCCTGCGCTTGGATCCCGAGGTGGGCGGGGAGTTCAGTATGTGGCTACGAAGAGTTCAAGAGGGAACCTCCTGAAAGTGACACATAAATCCCCACCTAAATGATGTCCAGCAAAGGGTCCGCAATCAAAAATCATACCTATTCGTTGTTTTTGAAAAAGCAGTTGGTTCCAGTTGGTTTCTTCTCTGTTAGGATTGCTTCCCGGATTGAAAGGGAGTGGGAGGCTCGGTTTGCTGAGTTGTCCTGATATTTCCTGATACCTCCCCGAGCTTCCCCATTTTTGAAGAAGCCAAGGGGGTTTGGTTCCTATTGCCGTGTGGCATCGCATTTCCATTGGTGAACTTGGTTCCAAAAGCGTCCGTAGGGGGTGTCTCAAAATACCAGTCCCCTAAAACCAATGGTTTCCTTTGAGTTTCCCTTTGAATCGCCAAACCGAATCCACCTTTTTCAGAAGGCAGTTTGCTTTGTTTCCGCTTGCTTAGACTCGGCGGTTCTGGGGAGCGATTGTGACGTTGCTCCAAGCTCTCCAGACTGATCTTTGATCTGTTGAGTTGTGGTCGCGCCACCAAGTGTTGAGAGTGATTCTGCGATTTGTGATAGATTTGCCTCCCAGGAGTGTTCTGATTCCGGGACAGACGGTTATTCCAGCAACAGGTTGTTTTGTTTTGCAACCCTCAACGAACCCATGGCCTCGATACCAACTGTGCGGAGCCTGTTTGGGCGTCCTTGCAAGCCCTCAAGGGTGGCTGGCGACAACATTGGTGGTCTACTGTTGGTTTGGGGAGGACAGACAAGCACAAGTTTGCGGGGGGGACCTGAATATATGTTAAAAGTCCTGAAGAAGAAAATATGCCCAGGGCTCATACAGCTCGCGCACGAACCCGTTTTCGTTTTTGTTTGCGTGTTGGTTTCACAATTACGCGCTTATCGAAGCGCAAACAACCTCATTGGCGGCTCGTCTTTTTGTTAAGGTTGGTACCTTTTTTGGCTGGTGGGAAGCCAACAGGGATCAGCCGTGAAGTCATTTTGCGGCTCCGAATCCCTATGTTGACACGTGCCCTTTCTTGCCCCGTTTCCCCCATTTCAGGCCAACATGCCCTACATGTCAAGCAAATGCTGTTCAGAAGGCCCGAAGGGGGCCGACTCAGATGAGTGCCAAGACCTTAGTGCATGGTTGTTGTCGGAACATGTTTGCTTATTGTGGTTTAGTGGTTGAAATCCAAATCCACTTAACTGCTACAATTTGAATGTTTGCTCCCCTTCCAACGTCAACCAAGTTAGGATAGATAAGTGCAGCAACCAATTTCTGCGTTGAACATTTGCCCTGCCGCACGCACGTGAGCAAGCCTCTGCCAAAATAGGGATAATTCACCTATGCTCTGTCTCAAACTGAGGGCACAGCCTTTTCGGAGAGTTTTGAACAGAGACTAAGACAATTCCAGGGAATCCATTGGCATTCATAGTGATGGACAAAGTTAATCCATTGGCATTCATAGTGATGGACAAAGTTTCGGTGCCCACCAGCGGGGATTGATTGATCAACCATTCAACTCGGGTTTCATCCATTCCAGCTTTGGATTCGGTAACCATCCGCACCACCCATACCCAATTGCCCAGTGGCACTTGGTATTGAAAGGGTTCTCCTTTAAACTCAACCAACCAAAAACGTATGGCCTTGTTTCCCCTGGCCATTGAGCATTTGACATCTCAGCATAGTGTTGGTGAGGTTAAAAATAGAAGGGTTCCACCGGTTTAGATTGGTATTATTCCCCATCTACCAGTGAAACCCTTCTATTTGTTCCAAACGGTCACCTGCGACATAGTGGCTGACCTTAGATCTTGCACCTGAAGACGATTCCCCTGCGGCGATTCCCCTATGTTTCCTTTTTTCAGGACTCCCCAAATTGGGTGTGGCTCAAAATTAAACAGGCGGGGTTACGCAGGGTTGGTCCATGTTTCCACTTACCAGGGTTCCATTTTGGAATTCCGGTTTTTTGAGCCACAGCCAATTCGGTTCATTCCCAACCCCCTTTGTCTCGTTGCCATTGGTTCCCCTCTCGCCTGATTTTTCGGCTCTCGGCTCTCGCAGGAGGCCCTGGCAGTCCTGGGCCTTTTGGACTCCTTGCCTGAGGGCGAGCCCCTGGATCTGCCCGGAGACCAAAATTTTACAATTCTCACTTCCTGAGTTCATGAACTGAACAAACTTTTTGGGTTTGGACCATTTTAGTGGTAAATATAAAGTTTGGGTACTTTTTTCGGGCCATCCACTCAGCAAGTGAGAAGAAAAAAGCAGAGAGCCGAGAGCGGAGGTCCGGAGTCCAGGGAAGGTTGATGTGCCCGAGGTGTTTGTTTGTTGAACCTCAAAGTTTTTGGAGTTCTGAGAATTTTGAGGGGAACCACCAAGGGAGTTTGGGGCAGGTGAGTTGCCTGTGATGTTTGAAGGGGAAATGTGGGGGGAGGGGAGCCCTGTTCAATCATTTGGGGAACATCATATGCCCATGATTTCTAAGAACAAACTGGTGGGTGGACACATCCTCGTGCAGTTCACGTCTACCAAGTGTTGATTAAACAGTACACCCATATGGGTGTGGTTTGCTACGTACCCATTTTAACTTGATCTAAAGGGCAACGAACAAGAACACCACCATTTTGGGGACTCCCTATTTTGCCGCATGCCCATTCTTAGGTCCAAGATCTGGTACAGGTCAGTATTCCAGGCCATGGTTCCATATTCAAGGGTATATCAGTATTTATAAGGACACGCCCATGTTAAAACCAACCTTGAAGAACATGGGAAGGGGATTCTTTGGTCATGGTCTTAACATTGAAGACATACTTTGAAGCATATACAGTGGCAAGAAATGCATCCATGGTCATGGTCCTAACATTTGCCTCATGGTAAACACGCCACTTTGCTCGGAGTGGGTATGTGTAGTCAGCAACCCCTTACGCAGTTTAGACGGTTCTACCAATGAAGGAAATCATGACCGTTGGAACCTGGCGCCGGGTCCAAGAGAGGGCCGCCAATTCGACAACGGCGGCATGTCTTTCGAGGAGAATTAGGCAATACCGTGCACCAGTACTCAGACAAGGCGACATATCCATTTGCTGATGCTTCATTTATAGAAGTGGTAGCACATTCCGGGTAGATAAGCAAAGGCACGGGCGGTTTCGATATTGGTGGATGGTGAAATAGATGAAGGTCACAGCGGTCCTTTCATTTTGGCCATTTTGGCCGTATGGACCTTTGGGAGGTTCTTGCTAGATGCAAGCACTACTGGTTTATTCCCCTATCCACTCCCGGCAGATGGTTGCGAGATGTTGCGAGTCGCAAGCCTAGTGCGCGCGGAATGCGGACTGCCCCTTCACATCCCGTGCTTCGTGGGCTGAATTCTGCTGCGTTGGAGACACACCTGCTGTTATCCTAATGTTCAATAACTTCCATTTGCTTTTTCCCTTGCTGGTTTTCAAGGGAATCTATCGCTTCTGTAAAATAAAAAACCATGCGGCTTAAGCAAATGGAAGATAACCAGATTTGTTTCCCAGACGCATCGACAGGCTGGGAGACTTCATCCAGTCTGAGCTGGCCGTGAGTGTCCGTCAGATCATGGTGCCACTCCAAGTCTCCAAGCAGTGGGCCTGTGGAGTCATGTTTCCATCACCACTGCTTCGACCCGTACACCAAAAACACCACACGGGCACACCATAAATATTGCTTTTTCCATTTGGCAGAGTAGAGGCGAGTTCTTGGCAGACCCCCCAAAAAAATCTGACAGTGTCCTTGCTGTGGGGCTAATCCACCCCAGCCCGGTGAAAATCGGTGGTCTAAATGGGCTCATCGTTCTTTCCCGAGCTACTTCCGACAGGCTTTAGACTGCAATCAAGCACATGTGCTTGGATGTGATTGATTTAAATTTCTCTTGGGGCTGGTTTATTGTTGGCCACCAGGAGAGGGAAGTTTTCTGTATTCCCGGGCCTAGTTTCCTTTTCGGGCGAGGGAACAGGTGTGAGACAACTCTTCTGTCATAACAGATATTGTCATAACTTACAATTTGCTATATAGTTGGTAACCCACGTTACGTTGACATTTCACCAGTCTGATTACCCTTTTTCCAAGAACCATGGAAGTGGCCGCAGAGGGCCATATCAAGAGGATTCTTCAAAACCCTGCTGTTCACTTCCAAAATCGTAAATAACTAAAGACAACTGATTTTCCCCATTGTCGAAAAGGAGTTGTTGGGGGTGCCCGTGTTCAAGGGCACCTTGTCCTCCTTTGAGGCATGGTGCGTGGGTTTTGGAGTGCGCTCGTAGCGAGGTGACACGCCACCATTCCTTTTGCGGGCCCTCCGCCTGAGCTTATCGCCGTGCGGCGGTGGTTTTATCTCACTCCCCGAGTTGCCGGACTTGAACACATTTTAGGAAGATACCATTTTAGTGGCAACCAACCAGTTGTTTTTATCGATGGACTGACTCAAAGCTTTCTTTGAAGACCCTTTTAGGGGCAACCAGAAAGTGTGGTAACTTCTGTTGGCCAGTCAGCTCAGGAAGTCCTAAGGTTTGATTCCCCATTCTCTTCCCCCATCGTTCTCTTTAGAAACCATCTATTTCCCAGGTGTTTGGCCCACTTGAAGAGAAGGATTTTTGAAGAGAATGGGGAGGGTACCACTAGAGAAGTGTCGCTCTTCCTTGTATCGAGCATGTGGTGTCCCAAAACAATGAGCTCGCAGCACTGAGGTGCCCGAGACCGGCTCCGCGCCGCTGGTCTTGCCGGGCTCAGGGACTGGGTTCTGTGCAGGAGCCCAATATGGGCATGGCTCAAATTCAAGAAGGGTTACGCGGGTTTCAGCGGTTGGCTTCATGTACCAAGGTGCCGTTTTGGTAATTACCATATTTTGAGCCACGGCCATAGATAGGATGGTGAAATAGGGTACACTTACCGAATGCTGGGCAGATGAAGATTGCTCACATGTTCATTCCAGCCAACAAACATGAGTTGTGCACCGAAGCTGGCATAAAGATTGCAATTAAGTAGTTACGCGGGTTTCAGCGGTTGGCTTCATGTACCAAGGTGCCGTTTTGGTAATTACCATATTTTGAGCCACGGCCATAGATAGGATGGTGAAATAGGGTACACTTACCGAATGCTGGGCAGATGAAGATTGCTCACATGTTCATTCCAGCCAACAAACATGAGTTGTGCACCGAAGCTGGCATAAAGATTGCAATTAAGTAGTGAAGGTTGCAAACACAGTGATGCACCAAGATTGAGGATACACATTCCGACTTCTCAAAGATCCCTTTTTGAGGCCGGTCCCTTATAAACCATCCAAAAAACCAAAGCAACTGGGTTCATTCCTACCGACTCGCTCCAGCCAGGAAAAACAATGGTTGTCGTTGGGAAACATTTTCCCCATTTTTGCTTATTGCAGTTTAGTGGTTGAAATCCAAATCACTTAGCTGCTAAATTGTGAAATTGTTGCTCCCCGAACCCAACGTCGACCAAGCAAACGACCCTTATAAATGAATAAACCATCCAACTTGGTTTCTGTATTCGGGCACCAAAGCTGGGTTCATTTCTTCCCCGATTTCGCAGCCAGGAAAAAATCCCACTCACAAAAGTGAAGCCCGAGAGCTCCTCCTGTGGGCTCTCAGGTTGGAATCCTGGCCGGAGTTGCCCCTTGGCGGGGGAAGTGGGGAGATAAATCAAACTCTTGGCCTGGGACCGTGGCCTTTTGAATTGCTACCCTTCCCCCTTCCCCCCCCCCCCGCTTTTTGGTTGGCGCGTGGTGGTTTTCGAGGTTTGAAAAAGGCCGGGAAGCCGCCGATTTTTTAGAAATTCCCCTGACACAACCCCACAATGCTCACAGACCACTTCTCAAGTGGTCGCAAAACAACGGAAGACGCTCGAAATCGGAGTTCAAAGTCGGGCCAAACGTGGGCTCCAGAAGCTTGTTGCGAGGTCAGGAGCCCGCGAATCGAATCCCAGCCACAGGAGGGCTTTCCCAGATTTCAGCTTGGTGAAGCATCAAAGATTCACATGGCGAGAGACAACATCCATTTGCGAAAGAACATGTTGTATTTTCCCTTGCGGGTTTTAAAGGGAATCTATCACTACTGGAAATATTATTATTTTGGCCAGGGGGCTTAAGCAAATGGAAGACAATGGCAGGGGGTTGATTCGGCCATATTTGGTGGGCAAGTCTTGACATGCATTGCGTCTGCCGGCGCAGGGTTATGCTCTCGAAGCTCTAGTGTTTTGACCTGTGTTCATATCTAGCAGCCCTCGTCATTTCTCAGATATGGGTGTGGCTCAAAATGAAAGAGCTAGTGTTACGCGGGTTTTTTGTCTTTGGCTCCATTTACCAAGGTGCCATTTTGGTTCCACTTTTTTGAGCCACAGCCATATGATCCCTGGTGGTCTATTTCATGATTTCATGAATCATGCTTGTGGTTAGAAAGCGTCAGAGCCTAGGGAAGTGGGGTGATCAATGAGACAGGTCTGCCTCAGGACTGGCCAAGCGCAAACGAAGCAAAAAATGATGTAGGAAATTATGAAGCTTGGACATGGAAATTATCTAAAGACATGGTCCGAGACCTTCGGGTTGTGATTCCCCAAGAAGGAGTCCATGGGTGAGGTCTGCATCTTGTTTTTCCCTCCGGCTTCTGTTTCAGATGTGGTGCTTCCAAGTGGAGAGGCATGATATTATGCTCACATTGGAAAACGGCCTGGCGAGGGGATCGGCGTTGGCCAATGAAGATCTCTTGGAAGCTCCATCGTCTGACCTGAAAGCCTATCTTGGCTACACGAAGCTCAAAAGCCCTAATCATGGTTGTTGTTGGGAAACAGTTTACATGTTTGCTTATTGTGGTTTAGTGCATGGTTGAATTCCCCACTTGACTGCCAACATTTGAATTTTTGCTCCCCTTCCAAAGTCAACCAAGTAATGAGCGCACCTTCAAAGGGTCCGTGATAAGCGTGGAAGGACCGCACTTTGGCTCCCTTGCTTCACCTGTCGTTTCATGGAGATTGGTACGAAGGTGCAACCCCTTGCAATTTGAGCCGAATAGGAAGGCACATCCATGGTCCTTTTTGGTCGGTAGAAAATAGATGGCCATGCCAGTACCCCAACAACTGCTGTTTCCAGAATCCCAAGTGTCCAAAAATCAGTTTTATGTGTTTCTTTTTTTTGGTGGGGGGGGGGGGACGTGCTGTTGGCTGACCTGATTGTTTCATAAAGGGATGTGTGTTTTTCCTCCCAAAAGGACACCTGGTTGCGAAATCCGTTCGCACCATTTTGATAAACCATGATTGAAATCCTAATGTTTGTTGGTATTTTCGGGGAATCGAATCATACACCTGGGTGTCTTTGATAGGTGCATGTTGCATGGATTTCACGTCCATCAACACATCTATTGACAACCTGGTTCTTTCACAAAGGTGTTCCTTTTTGCCCTAAAAGGACCACCTAGGTCTTGCAGAGGGTAAATGGGAAACCACCCCTTACCAAGCCACCGATTCGGCTAGGGGGAAACTGACATGGCTGTGACTCAAAAAATGGAACCCAAAGTAGCACTTTGCCAAAGACTAACTCCTGCGTAACCCTAGCTCTTTAATTCTTGAGCCACACACAAATTTTGAGCCACACGCATGTGAGCCAAAATCGAAGCCTGGCTTTTCTGGATGAGAGGTGATTCCCACCTTGGAGGCCACGATATTTTTTCGAGCCACGCCCATCTCCCTACAAAATGTTCTATGGGTCAAAACCGTTTTGGGACCCCATTTTGGGGGTAGGTGAATTTCACCACCCATTGTTAGAACCTATTTTGGTGGGAATTGGTTCGGATTCGATGTTCACTGGGGGCGAGCCGCTTTGGATTTTGAAACGCCCATGGCCCTATGGCCCTAAGGCACGTGAGCTGCGAGGCCGGGAGACCTGGGTTCGTTGCGGAGGGGGGCGACCAGCTTTGGGCGTCTGGGGTCTGGGCACTTCTCGGTACCCAAAGTGGTTCTTCTGTGGTCCGTTTTAGCGGGGAAGCCGAAGCTCCCAACCAAGAAAGGCCGAGAAAGGGCGCTACTGGGGTGCCCATTTCAGTGGAGTTGAGCCAAGGGGATCCTAAGGGACCAGAAATTGACTTCCCCTGAAGCCCTTGATGACCCATGTGATGGAAATTAATCCATTTTCCTTCCCGAAGATCGAACGGTTCCATGTGAAAAGGGTCGGAGGGTAGTCGAGCACTTCAGACAAGCCTCTGCTTCTCTTGCCACTTCTTTTTCGGAGTTGACAACAAGTTTGCGACTTGTTCTGGCCAATCCACTCAAGTGAGGCTATGATCTTGGGAACCTCAAAAGTGGGTGGACATAAATCCCACTGAAACGATGTCCACCAGAGGGTCCCCGTTGACTCTAAGCATTTCGTTCATCCCGGGCTTGATGCTTGTGCGTGGCCAAGACGAGGGCTCATAAACAGCTTGGCACAAAAAGCGCGGATATCAGCGACATTCTGCGACCATTTCTGATGACTTGTAGACCCGACTTTGTGTGTAATGTTGACCCCCATATTAATCAACTCCAGTTTATTATTTGGGGGGTGTCCCTGGGTGAATTGTGGGGAATCAGACCACTTTTGGAGGGGCCAAAAACCGCCCCCTATTGACAAACTGGGGTTGATTGATATGGGGTCAACATGATGTGGGCATGGGTCAAACTTCAATCACCAGTTGTTCACTTTTGGCAGGGGAGCAGATTTCGCAACCGAGGGAGGCATTCATGGAATGTGGATGGCGAAAAGAGGCTGCTATGGCAGTAGGAGGGGCCAAGGGAACCTGGTTCATCCATGCCAGGAGCCGGTGAGGCTGCTGCTTCCATGTGGAGCGTCCCGGCTCGAACTATGCAAAACAACGAGGGTCCCTATGACCGTTATTTCTTATGGATGGGCCAGTTTTATTTCCTTTGTTTCATTGAATCAATGGGTTTCAATATACCTTGAACATGATACCTTTTACTTGATACAATTGTTCAATTCACATGTCTTGAAACCGTATTTAAGAGTGTTGTTTTCTTTCAAGGGAGGTCTTAGGTGAAAATAGGTGAAGCCCTGCTCAACGTCTCCACCGACGGTTTACCCTGGCGGTTGTCTATGCGATTGGACAACGCTCCAAGTTCACTGCTTGACAACAAATTGGAGCACACCCCTTCAAGGACAGGATGGAAGGTCACTGCACCACACAGGCTGAATCTCTTACCTAGCCTGCACAACTGCCTGCATGTTGCTTTTTTTTTGCCCTCGAAACAATCTGACGGAGATGCATTGTAGCTGGGCAGCTGCGGTTTGCAGCACAGGTTCAATTCTTGCCGCCAAGAATGTTGCCACTACTGTGGGTGGACAAGATCCTGCACCACTTGGACTTGGGATGAGTGAAGCCCTGTAAATAAGGGGATAAACCACCTACCGACTGCTGCAAGTGTTGTCCATCCGCAGTATTTCATATTTGACTTTGCCATTTCTAGAGAGGTAGAGACTCATGCGCAACGTGTGTCATGATTTTCCGCAGGACCCCGCTTTGTCTCGGTGATGGGCGTGTGATGGGGCGTTGAAGGGCTGCAAGCTCCAAGCTGGAGCTGCGGAGGTGCGCTTTGCGCACTGCTCGAAGTCGCTTGAGTTGCGACTTCCGAGCTGGAGCTGCGGCACTTTGTTGCGCTGCATTGCGCTAGTGGTGCTGGTCAAGCACTTGTCCGGTTGCACACCTGCAGAACAAGGACCCCCGCTACACCTCTGTAGCACGTTGCTTACCCTCAACAACCCTTTGGGTTCCCTTGTTGGTTCCCTTTATTCTACCCTCAAAAACCACGGCTCCACACTGTGGATGGACAAACTCCTGCACCACTTTGAAGCCATGGGAAACCATTGTTTGTCTGGCGTTTACAGGGGGAACCATCCTAGCTAGGGGTTCTTAGGTGGTGCCAAAAGGATTTTGTCCATCCACAGCATGTTGGTTCATCTTCCCCGGCTGTCTTTCGAGCTCCCAGGCACTGCGGCCGTTGGTGTTCAGCTGCCAGCTGCACGCACCGAAGGCCGGGAGACGGGGGGAGACAGTGGACTGAGGTTTACCCAGACCGCCAGCGTTGTGTTTTTGTTCTGGAGAGGTTTTCCTTTCAATCAACTAGTAGACCTGAACTCGCCCTTGGATTGTCTGTATCAGTTTTGGTTGGACTTCTTTGGGTTCTTCGGGGCTGTGGCATCTACAAAGGCGCAGTGGCAAAGTGGATGCTTCCACATTCCTTCGAAGGGTCATTGGCTTGTTCGAGGCAGACACAGTATGAAATGCCATGAATAGCCCAACGTTGAATCAGGGTTTGGACAGCGATCAGCTTACACAGACCCACAGCAAGCGCCTGGCTGCCGGACCTTAAAGATAAAAAATCGGTCGAGCAAAAATTAGTTATGGCAAACTATATCAAAAGAGGGCTTTAGCATGGGATGTCATGAGTTATTTTTGTTTGCGCCATATGGCTGTGGGTCAAAACCAATGGTACCGTTTTGGGGTATGTGCACCACCCATGTTTTGTTTATTTTAGTGGGGATTGGGATGTTCACTGGGGGCACGATTTGGATTTTGACCCATGGCCATATACTTGTGTCATCATCTCTTCAAGAACATATTCAGAAGGAGCCCCTGACCGGTTGACTTGGAAGTATGTGGAGACAGTGCGCAAGCATCTTGACACCTCTCGAAGGACACGGCCACTACTCCTTTCGGAGCAAACAAACGTGTCGTTGGCCAAAATCTGCGAGTCACTGCATAGACCATGGGTGTTTTTGTTCTAGCTCTCTTTGATCGGCAAGTGGAAAGGAATCGATCAATTTCTTTCCAAGGCAAGTCCAAGACCATTCCAAGATGGATCCGCAAAGGAATTCAACTGGAAGGGTTCTTTTTGACACCATGTCCAGGGATCTGTCTGTTAAGAAAGCCTGAGAAAACAGGACGTTTGAGACAAGAGCAATGCATCCACAGTGGTTTGGAATGGAATGTCATAACATCACCCAACGCCTCAGTCACTTGAGCCACCATGTGCGTCTCAGAGAGGAGCATCAATCGCTCAGCCCAAGGGCAATTACAATGGAATTATATTGGATGTTCAGTGAAATGGCATTGTTCCAGGCCAAGATCTTGGAATTGCATTGGATAGTTCTAAAAACATGGAAGTGGATTGGTCTGTGACCAGTGGCAATGGAATTGCTTTATAATGGGCCCAGAATATGGAGGACCTCAATTTGGAAGATCTGAACTTTGCCTCCTTGTGGGGGAGAAAGAGCGGATCAGGAAGCCTGGGCTGACAAGGAAGCCTTGGGCCATTGCGGGAAGAGGTCCAAGGCATGAAGGGACCGCCCAGTCTCCAAGAACATGATCCCAGGAAAATGCACAAGATACAGGGAAAAACAGAGGAACCACAGGAAAAAACACAGGGGAAACGAGGGCCAATCCAGGGAATTCCACAGAAAAAAGCAAAGGAATCATCAAGGAGTTACCAGGTAGTAGCGTTGGAACATTTCCCCAATGAAAAATGGCTCCTAATTAAAGTGACCCAGATCACAGCGGTACGTGCCGTACGGCAAAACCTAGTTTGGGCAAAGAACTCAAATGCTCCCCAACACACTGCGAAGGTTTTGCCAAGCACTCATGTCCCCAAGATTCAAGACACTTTCCCCCCGTTTCAGGGAACACAGACACTCTTGATTGGGGGATTTGAGCCCCTGCTTCTTATGGATGGTGAGTGGGAAACTACCCCTTGACCAATCCAAACCACCGATTCGACTCCAAACCAATTGGAGGGAAGCTGATACCCATCAATCTCATTTCTCGCTTTATCCACCTATCCATTTCTCTATCCATCTATCTCTGTCTCTCTCCATCTCTATATATACTGTCATCCCCCCAAGATCCACGCCCAGGCTAAAAACACTGTAAAAACCTGTATGCATCTATCTGCGACCAATTGGAGGGCACAGCTGGCGCACCTTGTGTCGTGCGAAAACCGCCAGGACGCCACAGACCTCGAGCTCAGCACCATGGCATTGGAAAAATCCCTGAGCTCATGGCTTACCCGCTCACCCCCCGAGTTCCAGAACTCGGACTTTGCAGAACTCGGGCTTTGAACGTTTGGGCTTGGGCCATTCTGGCGAAAAATTGGTGGGAACTGACGTTTGAGGGTGGGGGGGGGGGGGGGTTTGGGGGGGGGGGGGGGTTGGGGGGGGGGGGGGTTTGGGGGGGGTTTGGGGGGGTTTGGGGGGGGTTTGGGGGGGGTTTGGGGGATTTGGGGAGGGAGCCCAAATAAGCCCAAATAAGCCCTTAATAAGGCCTCATTTCGGGGCTTATGTGGGCTACCATTAAAAATTCGGGCTTGAACGGCCAAGCCACTCAGGTACTGAGTTAGATTGGTCTCAAGGACCTTCAAAGGAAAGCCATCATTCTCCCAGCACCCCTTAGCAATCAATGGTGTTCGTTCGCCGGCGCGGATTCTGAACAGGAAGGGACCTAGAGTCTCCATGACCCCTAGAAAAAGGGGTCACAACCCCTTGTTTTTGGGTAATGACCCCATTTGTGAAGGGTGATGGAGACTCCAGGGAGACTTGTGATTCCCCTGGCAACTCGGTCTTCGTCCAATCATTAAGTCAGGTCGTTATTAGTTATAATCGTTGAGCTCAGCGGTCTGCCCCTTTTCTCTTTCCGGCGCGGGCTTTGATGCTCCCCGTGGGTGTATTATGGATTTGACATATGTTTTGGCTCTTGTTGGAGCATTGAATAAACTATAACCATATGACTTGAGCTTTTCCGGGGAACAAATGGGTACGTCTCAACATTGCAGCACCCTCAACTCAAAAAATGATAGTTGCTTTTAATTTTGTTTATACATATATAAGTGTCCAACATGAGGTTCCCACCAAAAAAGCGAGACACCTACGCCCACTCGTTGTTTGATGACGAGTTCCTTCTGTTTCTACCAGAAAGGGACCCCCACAAGACATTGAGCTCCTTCGGCTTCCTTTCGAAACGCTAACAGCAACCTGACATCGCCAAGGGGGAACTTGATCCAAATTTGCCCAGTCAGTTTGCCTCCCTGCCAATCAATCCGTGACTGTCGAGGGCCCTAGATCAGCTTCCATGGCCTGCGAATCAGTTGGCGTGAGGGTTGCGACATGACGAAATGCAAAGGGCAGTTCAGAACCGAGCATTTTGACCAGGGTTGTGGAATCAAGGGGTTTATCCAACCACTTCTGTGATACTTGTGGGAATCTCCCCTAAATTTTGGGGTGTTAGTCTTTGGGAAGCCCTTTTTGTTGTATCACAGAAGTGGATTCCATTTCCCACAACCCTGTTTTTGATCAAATGAAAGGGTTTTTTCAAAAAGGGAACTGCGTGTACTTTGCGGAGGCAATCCTGGTTGGTCGCGTAGGCTTCTGCGGGTAGGCTGTTGTGTCAACCCTCGCGTAGGCTTTTCGCGTAGGCGTTTGAACAAGTCATAGCTCACTCCTGTTTGCCAAGTAAAACGGAGTTCCTTTTTTTTTGCCTTCCTTCCGTTTGTTCTGCAGTCTTCGCGTAGGCTCCGCGTAGGCCCCCCGTAGGCATTCGCGTAGGCTTTCAAGGCATTTTAGAGTACGCAGACCTTTTCTAGCAGTCAGATCCTTCAACAGATGTGAATTCTCAATTGTATTGCAAAGGTGATCTTAGAGCTGGAGCTGCTAAAACTGCTCTTGTACTGAACAGTTGCGATTTTCCAGTTGGAGCTGCCAAACTGCACTTCAACTCTTGAACTGAACATCTGCTCGCCAAGGTGTCCGCGTAGGCACCTGGAAGCTGACTTGTGCTCGCGTAGGCATCCTTTGCAGCGGCGTAGGGCTTCCGCGTAGGCGTGCAAGTAGTGTATAGGCCCGGAACCACCAACAAAAAGCACTGTTCAAATCTGGATCCACCCGCCCCCTGCCCCCCCCCCGCCCCCTAAAAAGAGACTTACCTTTTAAAAACACAACTTTTCAACTTTTTGGGTAACATGTGGCTATATGTCTGTAAAAGATTAACTTCCCCAGGGCTTGGAGTTTTAAGGGGTAAGGAGACGAACCAGCTTGGGCGCGGTTTGGGGGACGCCCGAGGCGATCTTCTCGCCTGGTCCGCCCCGCTGCCGGACACCTCGCTGCCGGCGCCCGGGCATGGCACCTGGACGGCCCCGGAGAGGAGTGGGCTTGTGCATTGGCTTCCTGTTGGTGAAGAATATGTGTTATTTTCCCTGGTTGGTGAAGCATATGTTTTATTTTCCCCGGTTGGTGAAGAATATGTGTTATTTTCCCCGGTTGGTGAAGAATATGTTTTATTTTCCCCGGTTGGTGAAGAATATGTTTTGTTTTCCCCCGGTGGTTTTAAAGGGAATCTATCACTACGGGGAGTATTTCTATTTTTGGTCAAGTATTTCTTATTTTTGGACTAAAGGGACTAAAGCAAATGGAGGTTGGTGGGAGGGGGTGGCTAGGCTTCATATGGGTGTGGGGCAGAAAGAAACTAGGGAAACCCCAAAATGGTTGTGAATGGAAACCCTGCCACCAACATGGAAGTGCACAAACACTCTTTCCAAGAGGAAAGCTGTCTTTCTACAGGCGTCTGTGCACTTCCATGTTAGTTGGTGGAAGGGTAGCGTTTCTGGCTTGAAACCACATGAAAGGACCGCATGTCTAATTACAGTTGTTTGGGGGGAAGCCACAGAAGCTCGATCAAACTTCCTCTCCAACAGCTCCTTCACTAGAATATGCTTCAATTGGTTCACAACACGCTGCTGTAATTCCTTTTTGGTTCAATCAAACAGCAAAATTCGGAACGCCCTAAGTCTCTACCATGTGAGTGCATGGTCAGACCATGCACTCGCCTGCTGCTTGGAGGCAGGAGCTCAGGCAATAGCAGGCCTTGAAAGGAAGGCCTTTAGCACTTCCAGCAAATATGGCCACTGCCCTGACAGCCCTCAAGGATGAGCTGCTAGGTCCCCCAGCTAGGTGCCCTTTCTCACCCAACTTTTTTGGGGGGAGGGTTTTTCTACTAAAACTAAACAAACGTCCTGAAAAAAGTTGGTACCCTGATTCTAGGCTCTCTACTGCAAGACCTAGGCTGGGTCTTGTGATTTCTACTGGCCAGTTGAGTTTGGTCCACCTCGACAGGATTCCCCCCAAGCATGGCGTCGGCGCAAGAGGTCACAGAGCTCCGAAGACATGCGCCGTGCGTCACAAATGCTCCAGGCGCTGGATGGCCGCCTGGACACATGGGTGTGGAGTGTGGGAGGCCCCCTCAACGCCCTTGGCGCCCAGACAATTCTTGGAAAAAAGGGTACCCTTCCTCCAACTAACATGGCACCTGTGGGGAGGTACCTGGAAGACTCATTTCCTTTGAAGGGAGCCCCTGTCAATTGCCATGTTAGTTGGAGGGAGGGTATTCTGACGCAATACATGCGTCTGGGCACCGCCAATGGCCAAGATGGAGACAGGCAATTCTTTCGAATAGAATTCACGGACGCCGTCGCCGAAGCGTGTCAGGCCTTCCACGAGGCACAGCCGCAAAGTGAGAGAGTTATGAGGACCCGTGCCTTTTTCTGAATTTGGTCTAAAATCATATCCCCGCCCGCCCGGTCGCCTCCAACCCCCGCCGAGGGTTTGCGCGCCACGGTGGCAGCTGCGGTACTACGTGGACCGCCACGCACGTGTAACGACTGGGATCGGCGGCGGCACCTCTGTCTTTCGACGCGTTCAGGGCGGACGTGAGTCGTACACCGTGCAGTGGATCACACGGACCGTGCTGCAATGCCCGGCTGATGTTGTGCAATGCTGAGCTCGTCGCATCGGATATGAGGCTGGTTCCATCAGCGCCGTTGCGAAGGCAGGGCCATTGCACGCATAGACGCGTTTGAATTGCTTTGCACAATGCAATTCGCCCTACGCCCTATGCCTCCCTGATTCTTTAGATTCACGCTCCAAGCGGAAAGTAATTGTATTGCATGTTGTCGTCGCGTCTCCATGCGGGGCGGTAGGTATAGAAGTCGGTGCAATCTTGCGTACAGCTGTGGATCTGCGTCTTTGTCGACCTGAGGCGAGACGAAACCAAAAGGACAACGAGTTTGGGTTTTACCCTTGTCGACCTGAATCGACCTTTCTGCGCTTTGCGCGGTTCATTTTTAGTGGGGCACAGACATGACTTCTCCACAAGATCATGGTTCACCCTGACTCGCTTAAGTCAAACCCGATGCAGGCCGCTGGCCAACATGAAGTCTATAGCCTTCAAACGCGGAGTTTGAGTGTTCAACTAAAGTCACCGACCTCTTTCTGGCGGCTTCCAGATCCGACCATGGTTCCGTGCTTGCCTGCGCTTGCCTCGCTTACCAAGGGTCAGCCTTGAGGGTGATGTTTGACTTGCTCAGAGGTTCGGACACCTTGGAAGGCACCCAGGTTTGTCTAAAGCAGGGTTGTGGGATCAAGGGGTTATCCCCACTTCTGTGACTAGGGAATCCCCTGTTTAAATGGGGGTGGTAGTCTTTGGGATACCCTTTTGTTGTATCACAGAAGTGGTCATTTCCCACAGCCCTGGTCTAAAGGCACCCATGCTGGTTCTACACTTGTATGTAAGCTCCCTACAAGCTCGGCCCCGACGTTGAATGCATGTGTACGGCGATGTTGTGACACAGGCCAGATCCCATATACGGTTGACAGATGGGAACTTGGATCTGTCCATGAAAGCGCAACACCTCCAACATGTGTTGTACACAACCAGCTTGATTCGCGTTTGTCTCCATCAAAAGCCCCAATTGCAAGAGGTTTCCTTTTGGTCTTGACGAAAAACAAAATTGTGAATCCAACAAAGAGAGAGACGCACCCATTTTACCCATGGGAGGGCCTCAGATTGGGCTAAAGGGCTGGTTCTCCTCGCCTGGATAACTCCAGGATTCTGCACTGCCAATCCATCACCCTCTCCTTGAAGCAGCAGGCGTCGCGCTGAGACGTTGGGCTCCGAAGCTTTGCATTGGTTTGGGTATGTGTTTTTAACTTACCTCTTAAAAACACCACTTTTCAACTTTTGGGTAACATGGGCTATATGTCTGTAAAAGATGAGAACTTCCCCAGGGCGCTGGGAGTTTTAAGGGGTAAGTTAAGGGCACCTTTTTTTTGTGTGCAAAAACGGAAGCCAACCACGGAGAAGTGAAGGCATGTTTGAGAATTGCACGTTCTTCCGAGCTGGGATGGCTCTACAGCCACGCTGGGCCAAGGGCAATCGGATCGCCAGAGCAGAGATGTGGAAGCAAACATACAAATGCGGCACGCTCCACAGCATGTTGCTTACAGGTAACATACTGTGGATGGACAAAATCTGCACCACCTCAGAAACCCTGGAATGATGATTCGATCCGCCTGGTAAAGACCGACAAACGTAATGATTTCAATAGTTTCAAAGTGGCGCGAAGGGATTTCGTCCGTCCACAGTAGTACCTGTCCAGGTGTTTCTCTTGGCCTTTCAGCTGAGCAGCAAACGCTCTTGTCTCCATCTTGTTCATTGCATGTTCACTGCGACCATGTTGGCCCCGCCAAATCTTCGGGCAAGCGGCTTTGCTAAGCTATATATTGCCCATGGGGCGAATGAGCCATTCACAGCAGGTGGTCAAAAAGCTGTTGGGAGGGGGAAGGAACCTTGTGACTGCGACGGTTGAAGCTTTATGGCTGTTTTGTTGGATCTTGGGACTGTAGTTTTTAGGGAAACACCGGATTTTTTCCATTGGATCCACCTTTTGGTTAACACATTTGCTGAGAGGGGTCGTTACAGCAACCAAGGAAGTGTACACATTTTCTTCAAGTTCATTTGGGGTGTTTGTCGAGTCCCCAAACATGCGTTCATGTTGCTAGTGGTTGCCACTTGGCTGTGGCTCAAAAAAACCGGAACTCCAAATTGGCGCAAGCCCTGGAAAGTGGGAAACATGGACCAAAACCTACGGTTTGCCCCTCCTGGGTAATTTTGAGCCACACCCAGTTGGGCATGGGTCAAAACTAGTCACCACCAGGAATTGGACCCCGGGTTACGGGCCATTTACCGATCCGGCAACCCATTTTGGGGTTGCCCTATTTTTGCCCCACACCCGTTTAAACACGACCGACCCCTCTTCGCAAAACGCAGCAGAGCTCGGAATAAAAAGACAAAACAAAACAGCCGTGGTTTGCATCCGACAGTTTGGACGGGGTACTTGGGTGTTCGGCCATGTAAATAGAACACCCGGGCGGATTTCATCCCTCATTTGTGGGGAACAAACAAGAACAACCAGGCGGCCAACTTGGGCGTGCCTGTTTTTAAGCAGACCCCCCCCAAAAAAAAACCAAACACACACACACAAAAAAGATGGTGGTTTCCTTCTGCTTTCCAACTAAAACAACTTTAAGAAGGGTGTGGCAAAAAAATAAATAAAGACCCGCCCACCCACCAAGGCAGCGATAGGGATCCCCCCACCCCCACCCGGCATTCGGAGGACGTGGAGCTGAACGTGTCGCCCCTGCGGCTGGCGCTGCGGCCGCAGGACTTGGCGCTGCTGACGCAGAGCCTGCGGCGCTGGTCCTCCGCGCGACAGGAAGCTTTGTCGATCTGAGCAGCTTTCGGGCGGGGGGGGAAGGGGGGAGGAGGGGAGGAGGGGAGGGGGGGGAGGGGGGGGAGGAGGGGGAGGAGGGGGGGAGAGGGGGGAGGGGGGGGGGGGGCGGCGTTTCAGGTTCTGTTGGATGTTGGCAACGAACATTTGGAGGTTGACAATATATGTTTGGTTTGCTTGGTCCGCTTTCCTTTCTTTTACTTTTGGATAGTTTCAAGAGGTCCGGGCTGGTGGATTCAATCAGTCCACTTGGATGGGATCCAACGTTTCAACATGTCTCAACTTGATTCGGATGGGCAAGAAGAAAGATTCCTTTTCCAATTGGCCACTGGGCAAGTGGTCAAGTAGGCAAGCAGGCGCTTCGCGCGATGCTGGTCTCTTGAGTAGTAGCAGTGCTTCGCTGTTTTGGGCATTGCTGCTGCTTACCTCCGGAATCAAGATGGCGGTTGTCCTGATTGGGAACCTTGTGTGCTTGGTAATCCTTCCTTCACTGTTCTTGGCATGTCCTTTGGTTTTTTAGTTTTTTTGTTCTGTTCATTTTTATTGGGGGTCTGCAAAAAACGTTAACGTTTTTTGCAAGCCCATACCAAGAGTAGAGATGCTTAGCAACCGAAAGTCGCCGGAAATGTGCGGGTTGCTGGAAAGATGACCTCCGCGGGGCTTTTTTCTGCGGGGCTGGCTGGAATCATTTGGGTATGGCTCAAAAAACCGGTACCAAAATGGAACCCTGGTAAGTGGAAACATGGACCAAAACCTGCGTAACCCCTCCTGTTTAATTTTGAGCCACACCCATTTTCCTGCTGAAAAGACTTGTTGGCGCGTGGGTCACGTGCCTTTCCGGCATTGGCAAAGCAGAGCGCACGACAGCGCTTATCTTTAGAAGCACAATGACATACTGTGGGTGGAAGAAATCCTGCACTGCTTTGAAACCCATGGTTAAAACCATATCGTTTGTTGGTATTTACAGGGAATCATTGTTCCAGGGTTTCTTAGGTGGTGCAGGATTTCGTCCATCCACAGTATGCCAGTGTTGCTGCTTTTCTTTGGTTCGGCAAGGTCGGAGTTTTTGGGTCAACCACGAAAAGGGCGACACTGCAGCACCATGAATCTAACACCGTTTGCCAGGGCTCCTTAAAAGATCTCCATTTTGCAACCATTTGAAACATGGCCTTTTCCACCAAAATAAGGGAAACCACCATTACAAGGTGCAATGTTCAGGTGTATAATGTAAGGATCCCTGTTTACTGGTTCAGGCTGTTCGAAACATGCAGACATGGTCTCCCAGTCTTATCCACTGGCCTTAGTCCAAGCGTTGTGCGACTTGCCGTACGCCGAATGGCCAGTTGTTTGCGCGAGGGATTCAGGTATTGTTGCTGTAGATCCACTTGTTCGTTTGTTCCCTAGGATCCGGTCGCGGTGTGGGGGCTAGTGAAAATCATCTTGGAGAGAGGGACTATTCAACTGTCCAGTGCTAGGAAACAAACATTACAATTGATATGGGGGCTATCCTGTGTCGGTCCGGTGTGCGAACGTTAAGTTTTCGGCACTCGGTGCTTGGTAGGTCATACATAGCTCTTATCTATATGTGCATAGGTACGTACGTAGATATACACAGACAGGCACACACACACACACACATGAGCAACTCTGGGAGCCGTTGAAAATCCTCCAGGACGTGGTGCCGATCATGGAGAAGAGGAACACCTTTAGCAGCTCCTTCGCCAGTTCCTGCGCTGCTGACGCCAATTTGACGCTTTCAGACTGATATGCTCGGAGTAGTTGTTGTGTTTTGCTGCACTTGGTTTGCTTTGTCGGTATCAAGCTAGATCCACGTTTGATCAATTCGGAGCGCATTCGAACAAGCGCGTATTTCATTCAATTTCCGGTTGAATGAGTGTTGCACTGCCTGTGGTACATTATGTCTGCGCCAGCTGTCTGCGCCAGCTGTTTGGTTAGTGTTGAGTATTGATGGCAGCGATTTCAGTTTGGTTCTCAATTGGTCAGTTTATTATTACAAATTGGGCCACCTGTCCAACAGCGCATGTTTGACTTGATTGGCACGCTGCGCTGCACCACTCTTATTTTTCTCTGCAACCCGATTGGGGCACATATACATATATACATATATACACATTGTGTAGTACATTAGTAGAATAATATATATATATGTTCATGAATCATGTCCACAGGAAAAGGAGCTGTCCCATGGAGAACTCTGCAGTTCGGGAACAAGCTGCCATAAAAGCAGCAACGCGCAGCATGCCCGAAGAATCAGAAGCCGCCGAGTCCAGTTTTCGCATCTCACGAAAAGCCTGTCATACGGGGGCCACTGCGGGCCTAGGCTGAGACCTGCTAGATAGCCCAGGGAAATCGCTCTGTTTAGGTCTCACTTCTTGAGTTTCTGGCCTTTACCGTATACTTTTTGGGCTTGGGCCAGTTTAGTGGTAAACAACCAGTTTCGACTTTTTCTGGCCAATCCACTCCGTCGGAAGTGAGTTAGGATCCCAGGGCCCCCCCCAACTGCTCCATCCGCGGATTGATTCTCGAGCGAGACGTCCAAATTGGGCCAGTCGAGCTGTCCTCGCCGCGCTACTGGCACTTCTCCTTGATGCTGCATCTTGGATTTTTGAAAAACCGAAATGAATCCGAAGCCTTTTTCTCGTGGTGACATGGGCGTGGGGCGTGGTGCCGGCTTTCCCGCTTTGGCAAAGCGGGGATGCGCGGATGGCTTGAAGCCACTGGCCATTGAGGGCTTTGCGCCGCGAAGTTTGGAGTTCCACCAAGAAAATGGGGAGTTTGTTGTAATCCGATGGGTGCTGACGTTGTTCACTGAATTGCTTGGCACCCCCTCATGAGGTGAAATCTGTATGGCTCTGGAGATGTCTGACAAAGCCTGGGTCATGTCAAAAGGAAACCAGCACCACAAGCCGAACGCAGTCCGAGATGCAAATTGGACCCATTTTGGTTGGGGTTCATCTTGGCCCCATCGAAAAAGTCTCGGAACCGGTCACGATTTCTTTCACCAAGAGGGTAGACCAGCGTCCTGCCCAGGTCGGCTGAGAGAAGGTCTAGAGATCAAGCATGGTCAACTATGGATGGGTTGGGTGTTGAAACCGGATGGACAACGCATGGTCAGTTTTGCTTCAATTCGCGACCATGTCAAGTGTGATGGCAGAGACTTGTAACCGACCCAGCCCCGGCCTAGAGGGGTGGCGCTTTTGTGGCCTTCAAAGGTCGCTGCGGCCATGCTCAGATCGGCTTCACGCGTTGCTGTTTTTTGAGGTGCAAGGGCAGTCGTGCATCTATAGATCTACATGCTGGCAAGCGCGATGTTGGCACACATCGCGGTGGCACACTTCGGAACTCGGACCCTGGCCTTTCTCTTTTCGGGCTCTTCGGTTTGTTTGTAAGGCTTCACATGCACAGCTCCAGCGGTCCGGCGGCACAGGTCCTGTGCCTGGCCTGTCCCGGGTTGATAGATCCATTGGGCTTCCTACTGTCGCCTAAAATGGGGAGGCCGCGAGCGGTTCCCTTTCTACGATGGGTTCCACTACCCACAAACCGAAGCTACCCGCGGTTTCTTGGCATATAGGGGCCCCTAACAAAAAGTGACTCTATAGTTGCTGTATATCCCATATGACCCGTTTGAAATATAGCCTCGGTTTGGGGTAGTGGCAACCATCTTTTGGACCTGCCTGAGTTCCTTCTGTTACGTCTCCCGCTCGAGGCTGGCCCCTTTCCCAAAGGGTGCGGACTGGTTCACCTACGCTCCCACTCGGGGATTCCCCGTCATCTTTTCGGTTCCCAGTCGTCTTTTCGGTTCTTGGTTCAGTGGCTGGGTTTCAGCAGAAGCTTTGGTTCCTGGTTCAGTGGTTGGGTTTCAACGAGCTTTTCAGCTACTCACTTTTTACCTTTGATCTCCCGCGGATTCACCAGGGGTTGCAGGTAGGGTCCTCAGGCAACTGCCACGCCTCGATGTGGACTTCTTCCTGGGCCACAGCCCAGCTGCTTGACGTGACATGGGTTGGTTCTACGCGCCCAAAGGCCCAGTCCTCTTTAGAAGCTGTCACCTTCACCGTTCTTCTGGATCAAGCTTGTTGTTTTACTTGTCTGATGTTTTTGTTTCTGCTCATTTTAGGTTTGGGGGGGCTGAAAAAAGAAGAAGCATTTTGCAAACCCATACCAAGGTTTGTGAAGTGTCTCTAGAACCTGGTAATGTTGGGGTTCAGCAGGGCCCAGGTGTAGACTGAAATAAGAAACACCCCTTCTTGTTTGTGGCCTATGCTTTTTCTTGAAGTGTGTGTTTGGGGCATGGTCGTGATCGCCTCAAGGAATGATGTCTATTGAGAGCTGCATCAAGGGATCCATGACCATCACCCCCAGGAGAGCAAAATTCTCACAGCTAATGTGTTGTTCCCGATTCGAGGCCGTTTCCCAAATTGGCCCACAAACTAAACGCACTGTTGTAAGCAAGTCAGCAGATGTTGCACAAAGGTTGCGCCAAAAACACACCTCTTGTTTTGACGACTCGCCACATACGAACAGGCAAGCTCAATTGAACCATTTTTCCTGCCTGAGATCAGACACTTCTCGTCGGTTTCAGATGCCCATTTGAGTAAATGAAGGCGATGGGGAGGAGACGAGGTGATCGTAGATGTTGTTAAAAATAGGTTCCCACCTTTGTTCCCGCCGAACTTTGTTTGGGTGTTTGTAGCAGAACAAAACCACAAGAGAGCCGCCGGGTCATACGGACAACAGGTTCTACGGAGCCTCCCACTGCTTTTTCCTCCATGTTTCCAAGTGTCCGGAAAGTCGTCCGGGATGCTGGATGATCCTGCACGACTACAAAGGAACTTCCTGGGAGGTGATGTTTCAGATGCGTATACATGGAATTTGGCGGCCACGTCATCCAGTTCTTCCTTTTAACGCCCTTCCAGAGGATTTTGTCACATTTCCCTCCAAAGAAGTTTCTACACCATTCCCTCTGTTTCAATGAGCATTTCCAAAGATAGGATTCGTTTCTCTAAAAGGGCCCCTACACTTGGCCGCCTGACTCATGATCGTTTTTGGTGATGCCTCACTTTGGGGATCTTAGCTCCCACCCGCCGTATTTTCCTTGGATGTTCAAGCAGGGCCTTTGGCCTGCCTTGTGACAAAGTCGGATTCCGGCAACATGAACAGATCGGGGCAGTTGCAAGTTTGGCAGCAACCTAGACTTTGGGTTTCCACGTGTGGGCGCCTTTTTGGGAGCCCGATTCTCGGGTTCCAAGAAAGGAGTTTCCCTTTGGCAAACCGCAAGGACAGAACCACACATACCCAAAGGGTTGGTTTCGGTCCTTTCAAAGGGGGTGTTTCCATGGACGGGCCCAAATGGGTGCCTCGCCTACAAGGAGTTGGTGCCGGACTGTACCCCTTTTGGTTGGTTTTAAAGGGTCACCAAAGGACAACCGCGACAAAGCACCTTTTTCCGATCTTCCGATGCCTAAAGAAAACCAAGAAACATATCGTTTTTTGGGGGCGCGGAGTAAAAATCACATTTTTTTTTCACGATCCTCCGATTCCTAAAGAAAACCGAGCAGTCTCCATTCTTGGAGACTCCGAGTCTCCTCAAAACGGCACCCCCAAGCGGTCGCCGTCGAGGTGCTGCGCCTGCGGTTCCGCGACGCGGCGCTGGCGCTGTCCGGGGACGGGGACCAGGTGGTGCTGCGGTCTCAGCTGGGCCCGACCTCCGCGCCTCGGAAGCAAAAGATGCGGAAAGCAAACCAACCCACGGCCAATTTGGACCCTTTATCATGGTCGTTGTTGGGAAATATTTTACATTTTTGCTTATTGTGGTTTAGTGGAAAATCCCCACTTAACAGCTTTCCAACGTCAACCAAGTTATGGGCTGATTTCCCATCAAGCCAGAACTAAGGGTGAGGTAGTCCATAGGGGTTCATAGCAGGGGTTCATTTCTGAACATATACAAAGCTTGCTGGTGCGATAGGTAGGCCCTTAAAGGAAACCAAGGTATGGTTTATGAAGGTCATTGCCTCACCTGGTGGTGCTAGCTTAGGTGGCTTTTGTTTGGGAAGAAAAGAAACCATAGGATGGATGGGTCTCTTCGGGGACATTGCGTTTCTCATTCCCGGCTGAGAACCAGCAAGGAAAGACTCACTCGCTGAGTTCCGTTTCGGACTTTAGTCACTCTTTGGGCTTGGACCATTCTAGTGGCAACGAAACTGTGCAGACTGGTTTTGGCCAATCCACTGACAAAATGAGGAGAGCCCTTTACTTGAGGCTAGCAGGATGACCACATTGGTAAGTATCCTTAACCATTCTGATGATGCTTGAAGGGAACCATGACCATAGGCCACAATACAACGAGTTTTGACCACGGCGACATATGGATGACACGTCTTTGTACTTTTCTGTGCATAAACAAAAAGCTCCTGGAAGTGCGATATGGGTGGCTCTCGTCTTTGAGGCGAAAGGTATTCGTTTGAGCTTAAGGATCACGAAAAGAAAATGGTGCACCACTTTGTGGGGTCCGATTCCAATTTCAAGAGACACCCATTTTTATTTGAGGTTTGGGGTGGGTAAAGCATATTTGGTGGCCAAGCATGTCCGCCCCTCCCAGAAAGTGACCACTTCAATGCCTCCGAAATCTAGAGAATGGTTTTTTGGATGTGGTTGTAGAATCTCAAAAGTGTACCAAAAGATGAAGCTAAAAGAACCAGGACCAACAGGAGGAAGAACAGACGAAATCCACAAAAGATCGCGCGCAAAAAAACAAACAAACCCGTCTTCCAGACAAAAGGGTGGACACACCAAAGCCTAGGTGGAAAGATGCGACTAAAAGAAGGGACCAACACAAAGGAAGGGCAGATGAAACCCACAAAAAGCGCGCATTAAAAAAGGTTTTCCAGACCAAATTATCAAAAGAACGCCTCTCCAACCTTTTTTTCCAGCAGGGTGACCACATCCGCAAAAAACGCGCGCAAATCCAAACCCCTTTCCAGACAAAAGGGGTGGACACCCCAAAGTCAGTGGACACACTTTACACTTTTTTCCTTGGTGGCTCTTTCCGTGTATTTGAGTGGTAGCCCAAAAAGTGTAGTTTTTTTTTGGGCTGGTCACTCGCCAAGTGAGTGGGCAACAGGTTTTCGCCGGTTTTCCAGACAAATAAGAGTGGTTTTTTCCGCCACTCCACACCGGTTTTCCAGGCAAAAGAGTGGTTTTCCGCGGTTTTCCAGGCGAACGGGGTGGAGTCTCAGACGTCTCTCGCCAGGTTTGGGAGCCCTGCAGCGAAGCTCAGCTGCTGCGACTGCAGGGCTTCAGCTGCAGCGTGGCCATGCCCTTGGAGTCCGTGAGGGACCGATCGATTTGTCTCTGGTGCTGCTGCACTGCCGTGTTTTTTTTTTGCTGCACTTCCGGTTTTTTTTTTGAACCAGGGCTCAACATTGGTTCATGTTCGCTTCGTCTCAATGGCAATCCTCAAAGCTGGCGAGCTTCCTTCTATCCTATGATTTTCCCCCGAACCGCAGCAAACAGGCTCCCCTCAAACAAGCAGAACACCCCTTTTTCTGAGGGTTGCTTCCATTTCCATAAACCCAGGGATCCGCATCTTTCTAGCAAACCACCGGAAACCCAGGGAACGGGCCGGTTTTTGAAATGAACGATGCTTGAAAGCCGAAATTCGGGTTGAAGGTTAGGGACAATCCCCTTGCCACAAAGAGCTGCGGATGAACGGCCTCTGACTTCTAGCATGGTTCTGGGACGACCATTTTACTTCACCAGAATTAGCTCCCCTTTTTGCTTTTTTGCTCTTTTTTGGGGTCCCCTTTGTTTTCCACTAACCAGGCAAAAAAGATATTTTTTTGCTGGGGTCCTAATTCCAGCCAAGTTCAGTCACCCGGGTTTTGATGGTGACCCGTTAACGTCATGTTTCTCATCGCTGAACGCTCGAAAGCCCCAAATCTCAAGCCATCCCAACGAGGCCGAGGGCCTTTTTATGTTGGAGTCGGGTGGTGTCCCAATGTCTCAGGCCTGGAAAGCAGCCTGGAATCTGAGATCTTGTTGTTCTTAGAGTTTTCTCAGTTCTTCAGTGGCACCAATTCGTTTTCCAACTTTTTTTTGGTGGCCCCACTAAAAATGGTCTTCCTCAAAAAGGGTTCCCTTTTTTTCCAGGGTCACTGAACAACTGAGTGTTCTTAATGTTAACCCCGGAGTAAGCAGAACCCCTGGTTGATTTTGATCGGGGGGTGTCCCTTTTTAGTACGTGGTTGGATTCATCACTCTTGGAGGGAACACCCCCCTAATAGTGGGACGGGTTTATTAATCCTGGGTCAACATTATAGTTTTAGCACTTTCTAGCAGGAGCAAGAAGCTCTTTTCGATTTTCCTGGTGAGCCTGTTCTTCCCGAACCTCAACGAAGGGCTCAAACAAATTGGTCGCCTCATGTCGGCTGCTCGAATGGGTGACACATATGCGGACAGAGCTCGTGTTTTCGACCATGAATATGCTTGAACTCCGTTTTCGAGCATCTGTTTCGGCAATGGGCAGATGAGAGCGACCATACATGTCTTGACTGGGTGTGCGGCTTGACCTGTGAAGATTCCTTTCTTGGGCCTCACTGAAATGGAGCTTGAGACCAGGAGGACATTTTGGCGCAGAGACGGGTTTCACCAGTATTGTTCTGGAACAGAAACCAGGGGGTGTCGCTTTTGTGTTGGTCCTTCTGTTCAAAGAGTCTATCACGGGCTAGTGCTCACTACCAACCTTTCAAACTCATCCAGGCCACAAAGGCATTTGTGGCACTTGTTCTCCCTTCCCGGTTCCACCGCCCCTTCAAAAGGGGGGTTCCTGACACGCCCATCTTCAAAGGGGGGTTCCTTCGGCATCCGGAAATTTGTTTCCTGTCGTCAGGAGCTGCAGGTGAGGGCCCACGTGGCGCCTCTGTGGCTGTCCATTGACTGCGGCTCCTTCGCCAAATGTCTGGACTTTCTTCAGAGGCTCGGGGAGGCGCGGCGTTTTATGGCGGCCTGAACTGACTTCCATCTTCTGAAAAATGGCGGTGGGTCAAAACCAATGGTACCATTTTAGTGGGGATTGGGATGTTCACTGGGGGTACAAGATTTTGATCCATGGCCAATTGAACATGTCTTTCAAGTTGCCTTGTTGGTTTTAAAGGGAATCGATTTCACTTGACAGATGCTCTTCTTTTTTTCCAACGGACAAAAAAAGGCAAATGGAAAAATCTGACTGCATTTCGAGGTTCTCTCGATAGCTTGTGGGGGTGTCCCTGAAACCACCGGAAAAAGAGGATCATTCTGAGGAGATTTTTGCCCGCGATTTCTGGGGAGCGGAGCGAGGATGTCCGGGTGGGCCCATCGAGAGAGTCAAGAAGTTCACAAGAGGAGAACCTAGGATGATCTCCACGGTCAGGTCCAGGTCCCCAGTAGTGCCCTTGTACCATTTTTGGGGGGAGGGTTTGACCCTCCCTTACTAAAATAGACTACAGAAAAAAGGGTGCCCTTATTCTGGCTTCTCTACCGGAGGACCCAGATGTGTTTTCTGAGAATCATGACTTTTGGTGTTCAAGTACCCCCCAGCCCCCTTTGGAAAGGAAGCGCCAGATGGGCCCTCTCCCACCTAAGCCCCGGGCCACGCCCTATCCACCGCTAGGCCTTCTCAGAGAAAGAGGCGGTAGACAGGCCCCATGGCGCGCGCGAAGGCGCGCCTTTTCGCGCGCGGAGATTGGGAGATTGGGAGAGATGGCCGCGGAAATGTGGGTGTTGTGTTGCTTATTCACTTCCGAAGGGTTCTTGGATTTGAAGACCAATTTAGGGAAGACCAATTTAGTGGAACATGAAAACACATTGTTTTTCCTTGCCAATCCACTCACGAGGTGAGATTAAGGTTGGACCCCCCAAAATGGCTTTCTGTTGGTTTTCCTGTTGGTTTTCTTGTTGGTTTTCTTCCTAGCCACAGAACAGCGGGACCCCTGTGGCAAAGGGGGTACCCTCCCTCCAGAGAGGCGTTGGCTTCATGTCACGGCATGCCTGTGTGTGTGTGTGTGTGTTTGATTTGTTCCACCAAATCAAATCCCTTTTTTTCCTTCCCCCCAGAGAAAAAATCACAGACAAACATGTTGTTGGTGTTCCCCATCTTCTTCTTTTTTTCTCAGGTTGGTGAGTAGATTTGGGAGACTCCCCATGTCTTATTCGATACCCAGCACCAAACCCTGAGAAGTTGGCCGCAACCCACCGATCAAACTTGGCAGCAACCCACCGACGGGGAAGGCTGTGGGTTGCAGGGTTTGAGCCATAGGATTACCTCTTAAAAACACAACTTTTCAACTTTTTGGGTAACATGGGCAATATGTCTGTAAAAGATTAACTTCCCTAGAACTTGGAGTTTTAAGGGGTAAGTAGGATTCAACCTTCCTTGAAGGGACAGCCACATGTCAAGTTCACGCACCCCAGGGGTCCAAACCCCAAAAGCAAACAACACGAGGAGTCCTGGACAAAAATTATCGACCGAGGTTCATAAGACCGAAATCGGCCGCACATGCTGATTTGTTTTCAACCACCAGGCTTTATCCTTTGATCCACTTACAAAGATTGAAGAGCATCTTCCTCCAAACGGCACATGAGAGCCAGAGTAGATGAAGGTGAGTAAGGAATAGTCCCAGCCACAATGTTGGCGTTGTTGCCCTTGTTGTTCTTCTCCTGATTCGGGATAGACCCGTTTAATGCTAGGTGTCCTCGGCAAGTTGTTTTTGTTGTTTTTTAGTGGGGGCCTGCAAAAAAGCCCACATTTGGCCATGGGTCAAAATCCCGAATTCTCAGTGAACATCCACTAAAATAGACTAAAATGGGTGGTGCACCTACCCCAAAATGGGATCCCATTGGTTTTGACCCACAGCCATTTTGGTCGTGGCCAAGTTCCAGGTTGTCATTTTTTCCACAGCTTGCCGTCAGGGGCGGATGAGGAGCTCTTCGATCGTCTGCAGCACTGGGATCTGTCCGTGACTGGGTGGCGGTGTCGTTTTGGGAAAACTTCAATCAGTTGAGTCACAATCACAGCCCGGGTAAGTGAAGGTTAGTAAGGGACACTCCCAACTATAAATAGCTGCGCCGCCTTCATAATCTTTACATGGTTCTGGGTCGACCATTTTAAGACCGGGTTTTTATTATGACTCAGTTGACCTTTGGCTCACTCCTTGACTTCCGTTTCGGACTTTCAACTCTTTGGGGCTTGGACCATTTTAGTGGTAAATAAAAAAAAAATGGTTACTTTGTTTGGCCAATCCCCACCCAATCGGAGGTGAGTTGGGCAAGATACGGCCCTTTACACACCAGCGCTAAACAGCTGGTTAAGCAAAAACATGAAAACCACACGCCTCAACCCTTTTGGTCAGGCAACCCTTGGTTTTTCGGGAGATGAACCTTTTTCCTTACTGAGACAAGCCACCCCCTAACCTCCAAATTGCCCAACCACCAAACCAAATCTCCAAAGTGGTGGCTGAGTTTGTTTTACCCTTTCAACCTTTGGTTCGATGTTGTTGTTGTTGTTTTTTACTTTAAACCCTTCGACCTTTGGTTTTTCCTTTTCATCCCTTGGTTTGATTCATGTGTGCGACATGCGTTTGACCGTTTCAACCAATTTTTCTTCGACTCTCCTGTTCACTTAGGTTCACCGGTTTCCCGATCCTGGATTTGATATCCATTTCAACCTGGTACTAAACACCAGACACTCTACTACCATTTGTCCCCACTCAACACCGATGCTTCTCAGGCAAGGTTGTGGGATCACTCGAGGTTTATCCAATCACTTCTATGATACTTTTGGGCATCATCCACCTTTGCATCGGGGGGGGGGTTCTTTGGGAGCCCTTTTGTTGCATCACAGAAGTTGCCATTTACACCATAGCCCTGATTGAATCCAAGCTCCGACCAAGCCGAACCCATCCTAAATAGAATGTAAGACCCGGCCTGCATTGAAGTTTGGGTCCCCCAGTAGTGCCCTTTTACCCTTTTCTGGGGGAGGGTTCCCCTAGTAAACTAGACTACCGGGAAAACAAAAAAGTTGGTACTAACTGATTCGAACCTCTCAAATCTGGAGGACCTAGTAGTTGAACCCCTTTCAATCCCCAGAAAGCAAAAAAAAAAAAAACAATCCTAGGCTACCAAACAACACCCTCTGGGATCGAGTGAAAAGTTTCAATTTGTGTGTTTCCTCTTTGGAGTGGATCCCGGCCTGAATTGGTTTTTTGGTTTTGCCCAGGCACTCGATCGGAAGTGAGTTTCAGATTTCAGTAAATCGCTAGAGACTGGTGTCAGCTAGCCTCTAAACAATACTAGGTCCCCCAGTGCCCTGTTACCTTTCTCTGGGCCTACTGAAATAGACAAAACCGAAAAGAGTTGGTACCAACTCATTCGAACCTCTCAAATCTGGAGGTTGGTTTAGGTCAAAATCAAACCAGAAAGCCACAGAGGTCAGTCCATGTGTCCATTTACCAGGGCTCCATTTTGGGTGTGGGTCAAAATTCAACCAGAAAAACCGCAGGGTTTAGCCTTTCCATTTACCGATCGGGATCCGACAACCACCGCGAGGATTCCTTAAGGTGCCACCCTCAAAACTTCTTAAAGTGTCTTCCCCATTCTTTTCAACCATCGTTCTTCTTAACAAAACTAGCTGTTGTTTTTCCCCCCCCCCATTCTTTTCAACCGTTCTCTTTGACAAACAACTAGCCGTTTTTGTTTCTTTCTTTTTCTGGGGTTGTGATGGTTTTCTGGAAAGAATGGTTGCAAGCGTCCCCTGCGGTTCTTTGAGGTGAGCTGCACCAAGCTCTCGGCCTTTCTGCCCAGCGCCGCCGGCCAGGACCCGCAAGGCGCCGTTTCTGTGGGTCGAGCTCGCGCGGTTTCTGTCGGTCGAGCGGGGTTCCTGGTCTCGCGGGGGAGCGGCGGACCATGGAATCCACAGCGAGCGTCTTAGGTTGGAAAAAAAATCGAGCAAGAACGATGCGTGGTCGTCGTTGGCAAACAGTTTTTCCCATTTTTTGCTTATTGTGGTTTAGTGGTTGAAATCCAACCACTTGACGGCTATGGTTTGAATTGTTGCTCCCCTTCCAACGTCAACCAAGGATGGGGAATGGGGACACTGTAAGAAGTTTTGATGGAGTTACTTGAAGGGAGCCCGTCCAAAACTGAGCGATCCACACTCTAGGGGTACCTTCCAATTCCATTCTAAACTCATGGATCCAAATCTTTCCAGAAAACCATCAGAACCCCAGAAACAAACACCGAGTTGTTTTTTTGGCTTAAAGAACGATGGTTGAAAAGAATGGAAAAGGAATGAACCCCTAGAAGAACGCTGTGGTTGACATGGAGTCCACTTGAGCGAGCGGCAAGACCTAAGACTACCTTGGGCGATGTCGAGCAACATGTGATCGTTTTCTCACTTCAATTCAGGCTGGGGTGGTAACTTTGCTTCAGGGACAGGCTTGGTTCTCCAGATTTGAGAGGTTAGAATAAGTTGGTACCGTTTCTTTTTTTAGGACGTCTGTTGTAGTAGGGGAACCGAATCTCCCAACCAAAAAAACGGAGAAAAAGGGCAGCGATTGCTGGGGGACCGATAATTTTTCCTCGTTCGGCGCACTCCCCGAGTTCCGGAACTCGGACTTTTGGCACTTTTTTCCTTGGACCATTTTCGTGGCAAGTGGAAAGTGTGGGTACCTTTTTTTGCCCGATCCACTCGAGAAGCGAGTTTGGTTTTACAGGGTTTCAGAGCCATTTCCCGTTTTAAGGAACCTTCAAAAGCGACTGTGGATGGACGAAATCCATTTCGCGCCACTTGACAAACCCTGGAATGATTTGATTCCCCAACGCAAATACCAACAAACAGTGGCTTTTCATGGTTTCAAGTGGTGCGAAATGCATCTTGCCCACCCGCAGTAGTGCTCAAGTTTTGGCTCTTGTGGTTGCTGCTCTTTCATTGTCGGGACCGGCTCGCCATGCGGGTCTGTCGTTTTTGAGGGTACCTGGCTTTGGGTGGTTTTAAAGGGAAACTGAAATTGGACACCACCATTTTGGAAGGGTCCAACCGCAAAAAAGACGAGCCACCCACGTAAAATACAAACTCCAAGAGGTTGTTGTCCCCATTGTGTGAGTAGGCAGGCAGGGAAATTGGTTAAGTCACGGCTCCCTCTGTTTTCCCTAACATCACCCAGGAATCTCTGGCAAAAAAGGTGCTGCTTAAACCACAAACAGCTAGAAACACATCGGGTGTGTATTTTTGTTGGAACGTACCATTTTGGGTTGAAGGGACGTAAAAGGAAAACCACCATCTAAGGGGTTCGATTCCTTAAAGAGGAGCCACGCATGTTCCCTTCCAAGGTCTTACAATGCTTTTAATATTGATGCAGACTAAAATATGACACCAAGTCAGAACATGCGATTTGCTGTCGCAAGATTTGGGCCAATGGTCAAAATTCCGGGACCGGGATGCTGGAAACTGAAAAGCCTTGATTTGGGCCAAAGAAACCTCAGTTGCCAAAAGCGAACTGACCTTTGAACCTTTTAGTTTCCCTGTCTTGGCAACACATTGTTCCTTTTAACTTTTTGGTTTCCCTGATTTGAGCAATTGTTTTCAGCGGCCCCAACAGCTGATCTCACCTTTCATTTCCAGGTCCGCCCTGGGCTCAAGGAAGAGCTTCCCTTCGACTCAAGCTTGGCCATCTGGTTGGATCTTTGGACTTCCACTTTTTGGGAACCGCTCGGGAACAGCGGCTTTTCCATGGGGCTCAGCGGATTTTTCTCATCATCCTCCCCCCTCAAAAAAAAAAACAACCCCCCCGCAAACCCTCCCCCCCTGGTGACCGTTCCGTTTTCGTCGGCGGCGGCGAAATCCTCCTCGCTCGAAAGTCACCGCGAGGCATCGTGTGGAGCTGCGGGCTGCACTGGTCCCTGCGGCAGCTGCGGAGCCAGCTGCGGGTCTCCAGCCTTTGTGCGTGCCACAGCTCCCGGGGAGGCAACAAGGCGCTACCAAAAAAAAGAACCGGCCTACTTTGGGCGGGGGGGCAGGTTTTGCTGGGGTATGATGGACGCGTGTGGGGGGGGGGGGGGGCGGGCACCAGTGGGGGTTTTGGGTGGATGGACACGTGTGGTTTTTTTTTGTGTTGTTTTGCTGCAACATATATTTAAAGTAGACGCTACTTTCAGCTAAATCTCTCTTCGGGGACCACCAGTGGTGATATTCACCCCTTGAGACTTAAGTGCGGTCGGTGAGGAGGCGGGCGAGGCCTTGGCAATTGGGTCTTGGAGTGGAAGGATGAGGGGCGAGGTGGTTGAAGGGGATGGAGGTGGGAAGGGGTTTGGGGCTCAGACACGTATCATCCGTTTGCTTAAGAACATTTTTTTTTTTTTAAACAAATATGTTTTCCCTTGCTGGTTTCAAATGGAATCCATCACCACTGGACTTTTTTTTCCAGGGGGCGCAAAAGCAAATGGAAGGTATCAGGTCAGATTCGGATTCTGCCAGAAGAGGCTTGCCCTGGGCCTAGGGCCAAAAAGCACGTGAGGATGTCAAAAATGGCCGGCTTGCAAGCTGGGTGCCTTTTTTTGTTTGTTTACGCAACCCCACAATCGATCCAGGGAAGAGGCGACATATACCCAGGCACATGTAGATGAAGAACCCATGTGGAACCTTTTGTTGGCTGGTTTGAAAGGAAAGCCACAAGGAAAACCACTTTTCTTGGGTGGCGGTACAGCCGGAGGCTCCCAGAAAAAGCCTAGTTTTGATGGCTTGCCTGCAAATCCACTGAACGATTTTCCATGTGGATATACCGAATCAGGTTTTGAGCCAGAGGTATGCGTATTGGATACTCGGGCCACAAGTTGGTTGTCTCCTCACATTAACGCTATCGGAAAGACACAGAATGGGGAACACTACCTCTTTGTTTTTTTGCGGGGTGGGGGGGGGGGGGTTGAAACGGAAACCACCGGGAACACCATATATATATATATATATATATATATGGCAGTGTTTTTTTTTGAGGGGTCTGTAACAGAGCCGCGGCGGACATTCGTTGCAGACCTCGTTACAGACCTCTGTAACAAAACCAGCTGGCTCGTTACACACCCCTCGTTACACACCCTCGTTACACACCCTCGTTACACACCCTCGTTATACACGCCCTCGTTACACACCTCAGATGAACAAACCGGGCCAGTGTCGTGACTGCCCTCTTTTTGCCGCAGCTTGGCTTGCGTTGAATAGAGCTGCTGAGGCGTGCTTTGCGTGCTGCGCTTTGCTTTACCTCGTTACAGACCTCGTTACATAGCCGTTACATACCTCGTTACAGACCCAACCCCAGCCCGGGCCAGCGACCCCGCTTTTTGCCGCAGCGTGGCTTGCGTTGAATAGCTCAAGCAAGCTGGTGCTGCCGAGGCGCGCTTTGCGTACTGCGCTTCGCTTTGCCTCGTTACAGACCTCGTTACATAGCCATTACATACCTCGTTGTGCTGCGCTACATTGTGCTACTGATACTGCTTGTCAGGAAATGTTTGTCCCGTTACAGACCTGCGTAACAAGGACCTCCGTTACAGACCTCCGTAACAAGATTCGTGGCGCGTCGCGCGTTACAGACCCCTAAAAAAATCATAGCCATATATATATATACACATGTTGTTTTGTTCTAGTGTATATATATATATGTATATTTATGTGTATATATACATATATTTGGCAGGGGGGATCCCCTCAAGAAAGACACATTCCATGGTCCAGGAGGGTGCGATTCTGCACCCCTGCCGGGTTCGCCTGGACGTGGAGCTGAGTTTGGAGAGGCGCATCAGTGGGCAGCTGCGGCTGGCGCCGCTTTGCGCGCCTCGAAGAGGATCCGCGGGGGGGGTTGGGGGGGAGGTTTGGGGGGTTGGGGTTTGCGGGGGCAGGGTTTGGGGGGGGGAGGAGAGGGTTGGAGGGGGGGGAGGGGGGTTGTTGCGGGGGGCAGGTTGTTGCGGGGGATTGTTGGGGGGGGTGGATGGGTGGATGGGGCCTGTTTTGGGGCATGTTCGGGTTTCGAAAAAGTCGGGGTGCCCTGACGCAGGGTCGAAGCAGTTGAACCCTGTGGCTTGGGCCCCTGGTGAGAACTTATGTGAAAAAGAGGAGGGGACAAAATCCCTATAGGCACCACCTAAGACACCCAGAATAGAAATTCCCTCGTAAATACCAACAAACGTTATGGTGTCAACCGTGGCTTCAAGGTGGTGCAGGATTTCGTCCATCCAGAGTTTGAAGGGGGTGCCTTTTTTTAGAGAGTAGTGTCGGCACCCGATCAATCAAATGGTCAGTAGCGGAGAGACGGTTGCACGATTGGGTATCCGTTCTTCATTTCTACTACTGCATGAGTGTAGCATTTGTAGTGGCCATGTACTTCGCTGCCCCCCCCCCGCCCCTCGAATTTGTCGATACCCTGAGTGAAGATCACGCCGTCAAGCAGCCCAGCTTTCCAGAGTGATGTGCGGGAACTGTGGCAATTCCGGGATTTACTGGGATATTCGTCGCCAAGCTAGTAGGTGGTTCGCCATTCGTATGATGAGAAACCCATATGGGTGTCTTTTTTGACGGTTGTCCTTTGCGTTCCCCCTTAAAACCAACCAACAAGGGCGTACCCTCAAAAAAAGCACCCAAGGTGTACCCTCCAAAAAAATCACGCACACCCAACTGAAACCAAACCTCATTTCAATCCCCCTCCAAAAAAAACATCCACGCCCAACTGAATAGATGGGCTTCTTCGAACCCGAACCTCGCCAGAGCCGAGAGCCGATCACCAGAAGCTCAGGTCTCGCTGAAGACGGAGCATGTGCCACTGCTGCTGAGGCCTGGAAGTGGAAGTCGGTTGGTGTCGAAATTTGGTGGGTTTTCAGTGGGCGTGTCTTTAAAAATCGACCCCCCCTCCAAAAAAAAGTGGTGTTTTTTTGGTGCCCTTAAATGGGCGTGTCTCAAAAATCCCCCCCCCCCCCGGGGCAAGAAGAAAGGACAAAACACAAAAAACACATGGCTTCGGTGTTCTTGTTGGTTTACCTTTAACTTTATCCACCCCAAAATTTACCCTTCCAACCACAAACTGCATCGAATGGGCTTGCCTTTTCACTTTGAACCAACCTAAAGAGGGTACCCTCACACAACAGGCACCCAGCTGGAAATGTTCTCCACCAAAATGGCAGGTGTCCTTTTCGTTTCCCTGTAACAAACCAAACACTCACTCTGTGTGAAGTCATTTGCTGTGAACCTCTTCTTTTCAATCAAGGACCCATGGAATTAGCCCCAAGGGGTTGCTTTCGGGTGCAACGATGGCCATTTGACCCTCGACTTGCGCCCGCGAATCCTTATCCATCATGCCACCCCCCCTCGCCCCGGGAATTGCGTTTCTCTCCGCATTGAGAAGACATATCTTTTTTGAGGTGGGACCCCCCAAAGTGATGCCTTTAGTCTCCTTTTCAAACTAACCCAAAAAGGGAACCGAGACTCAAAGCTCGATAGTTCCCAGCCATCCCCTTAGGCTTGTAGCTCTTTTTTTTAAAGTTGGTTTGGTGGTTGGGTTTCCATATAACCCCCAAGTTACTTGGTGGCTCCCAGCCATCCCCTCAGCTTTTCAGCTGTTCAGTGTTTTGTGGATTTCCATCTAACCCACTAAAAGTGTTTCACACTTTTAGCGGCGACATCAGACAACAGACAGAGCGGGTGAGTGACTTTTCACAGACAAGTCTCGATCCATCTCAGGACCTGGAGATATCTGCTGGCGCTGGATGCTGAGCTGGCGGCTTTTGGCCGCCCGAAGAAAAAAACCAACGTGGACCGCGTTTTTTGGGTTGAGCATGTTGAACCAACGAACGAAGACAGGGGCACAAAGCGGCGGGCCGCGCCATTTTTTTTAGACACAGCTACCAAAGCCCCTTGCTGTTTGAAGGCCATAACTCAAAGGTTAGAAGGAAACTGCCCAGCACTCCACCAACTCCTTGTTGTAAGGCCATGAGCTGTAAGGCCATTAAGGAGAACAACGTCCATTTGGTTAAGATTTTGTTTATTTTCCCTTGGTTTTAAAAGGAATTCATCACTACCGAACATTATTTTTTTTCTTCCTGGGGCCTCAACCAAATGGAAGGCAAGGAGGATATAGTATCACTTTCAAGAGCCCTCTCTGACGAAGTGCAGCTGCCTGTCTTTGTCAATTCTTTGACTGTCTTCATAGAGGTGCATTTTGCCAAGGGATGTTAGGACCGTAACTGTTTGCCAACTAATGGGTTTTCCATTAAACCACTAAAAGTTAAACTTTTAGCAGGGGAGCAGAAAGCAACCGAGTTCATGTCGATTCTTTTGCAGTTCGCACATGGGCGACGCCCAGATGTTCATTCTAGGGGTTGATTCCCGATTCTTTTCAACGCTCTTTCAAAAACCAGCTGTTTTTCCAGGGGTGTGGGTGGCTTTAGAAGGATGCCTGGAAAGAATAGAAATGGACGATAGCCCTAGATTCGAGTGTGTTTTGTTCACTTTTCCCAGACGGAACCCACCAAACTGAGGGTGAACCGAACCGGTGCCGAGGCCACGATCCGCGGAGCATGGAGAAATCCGGGAGTTTCAGCAGCCTCAAGGATAAAGCCCGCTCCGAGCCACTTGGATTGGGGAAGATCGCGTCCTGGCTTTGCCAGGACGCTTTCCCCAAAAGAGAAAGGGTTAATCTTCCTGTTTGGCGGTTCTTGAAACCAACCCCGAAAAGCTTACTTTGTTGAACAGCACCCATCATTTCAACTTGCTAGTTCCTAGCAGGGAATGAGGGAATGGTTCCTATAAACCATCCTATGGTTTCATTGAAGGGAATGCCCTTCCGGTTCATTCCCGACACCCGCCACCCGGAAAGTCATTCCCTGGGCACCAGGAAGCTGAAGCAGCCTAGGCCTACTGGTGGTCTATGGCACTGGGTGCCAGGGTTGTGGTTGATCACTCGGGGTTTCTCCAACCACTTGGCTGTGGCTCAAAAAACCGGTACCAAAATGGAACCCTGGCAGGTGGAACCATGGACCAAAACCTGCGTAACCCCTCCTGTTTAATTTTGAGCCACAGCCACTTCTGTGAATCCCCCTTTAGATCGACAAAATTGTTTTTGGGGTTCGGCCCTTTTCTGTTACATCACAGAAGTGGATTCCATTCCCCACAGCCCTGCTGGGTACCATTTGTGAGACCCGTTAAGCGGATTCAAAACGGGTTCCGATCGCGCCCGAAAGGAGCCCATTTCTTAGAAACCATTTGACACCTCGTGGAACACAAACACAAGGAATGGGGCAGCAGTGCAGCAAGGCAAAGCATGTGGGTTTGCAGCATGCCGAATAAACGGAACAAACCGGTGCTTGAGGGGGCTGGCATGAGTCTAGAGGGGGCTGGCATGAGTTGTTGCGGCCCTGCGAATTCCCTTGAACTGCGCTTGAAGCAGGCCCCTTAAAAAACTCCTTTGCACCAGTCACTAGTCAGTCATGGGATGTTGTGATTTCTGCAATCCCATTGCCCTGCGTGCCCTTTGTCATTTGGCTCTGGAGCTCGCCTGCTGCCAGGGTTCAGGGGCTGCCATGCGTTGTGTGTGTTAAACGCAAATATCACATAGCCAGCATGCAGTGGATGCAGGGGCTTTTGGTTTCATTGCAATCCAGGAGATCGAGCAACATAGGGGGGGTGGGACCAGCTGAGAAAAACGCCAGGAATGCGCAGCGGGCGCTCCCTCAAATCCGCTGGGATTTCAGGCCAACATGGAACGACATGTGCCCAAATCATTGGGTGTAGTGGGGTGGGTTATCCCTCAAATTCGATTCCAAGGTTGGATTTCAGGAACGGGCATAGTGCTAACAACCCTGTCAAACAAAGCAAACAAGAGATATTCTTGATTTCTCCACCTTTTGAACTTTGGAGATACTGTGGATGGACGAAATCCTGCACCACTTAAGAAATGCTGGAAGAATGATTCCCCTGTACATTCCAACTAACAGTGGCTTCACATGGTTTCAAACTGGTGCAGGTTTCCGTCCATCCACTGCAGCTCACATGGTCAGTTCCAACAGCAACCCCATCACACGATTTTTCCGAAGCTGAGGTCCTCCGAACGCAGGTTCTCTGAGCGCAGCTGGCGGGCGGTGTCGCAGGATTTGGAGCAGGTGGGGGAGATCGTACTGGAGCTGGTGCCCACGTGGTTCGTCTCCTCCTTGTGGCACGCGGCGCCTAAGACGAGAAAAAGAGACAGGAGGGTGGGAAAATGGGGGGCTGCGTGTCTGGGGATGTGGGATGTTTGTCTTGGGGCTTCAGCACTTTTGCCGGGATCACCACCCCCCCTCCTCCTATGGTGCGGGTTTATTGTAGTCGCTGCGTGCTGCTCGCCTCAGCCAGGCTCAAAAGAACAACAATAAGAACAACGCGGGCTTGAGCAAATGATACCGGGGCTGGGCTGAGCAGCCAGCTGGCTGAGCAGTCTGGTGAGCTGCAGGCAAAGCGATGCCAGGAACTTGAACTCGAGCTGTGATTTGATGCTGATGGCTGGAAGCGGCTGCAGGCTGGCTTGCCAGTGAGGTGGCTGCAATGAGTATTGGTTTGACGGGCTCACGGCAGAGCCCAGGATATCAGCTGGCAACAGGGCAGCCTGGCGCAGCTGGGACGAGCGGCGCAACTTGTGCTTGGGCGGGGCTCGCTGCGAGCTGACAGCTTGGGTCGGACTCGCGACTGCGCTAAGTCAGGACTGACCGTCTGCATCCAGACTGACGCCGGTCTGGTTTCCTTCATCGGAAAGAAGCCCGAGGGATCAAACCAGGCCTTATGCAACGCAGCCCAGATCCCACTGCCAGTGGCTGCACCTGGGAACGGAAACGCCGCCAACCCAACACCAAGCCGGAAGAGCGGCGAGCTTCAAATCACGTGAAGCAGATCACGCTGGCTGATGGGGGCTGGATGGTGGGATATGAACGCTGGAAGCCACAGGCTCTGTGGGGCTGTGAGCTGGGGCTGTGGGAGTTGGGATGCGAATCAACATGCGGTGCGCATGCAGCTCCAAAATCGATCTGCGCCATGAGCACGCCCATCCGCACCGCCCCGTGCTGGACCCGCAAATGATGCAGGAGGGGCTCCCTTCAAGTTGGAAATCCCGGTCACGGAAGATGTGCTTCCTGTCAGCCTGCACCAAGCAAAGGCAGCTTGATGATAACTTGGGCGGTTGCTGATCCCCCTTAGCCCATGGGGTCGTTAATAGTCTCGTGTGGTTCCCTCCTTCACAGACAATCCGAAGAACGTCCTGCACTTGAATGCTTATGCAACCGGAGTGTGAAAACATAGAGACGATCGGGCCATTTAGGGGAACTATTTGCACCCAGGACCCTGACACTAGGTGTATGACCGGCCCGTGTCTAAACATTTAACAGGATAAAACCCGTCAATCGGCCCTCAGGGCCGAAAAGCGGGGTTAAATCCTCTCCCCTGTTGAATCGTCGGCCTGCAAAGCGCATGGGTGGGGAGGAGCGGGGGCGGCGGGATGGGTGGGTCATTTTCTGTGATACACGTACCAAGTGCAGACCCATCTTCCACAACAATGTTGGGTGTGGGAATCAGCGATTTGTCTCCCTTCTGTAATATCAGGGAACTCCCCCACCCTTTAAGAATCTGCATTCGGAGTCAGAAGTGGCAAGGCAATTCGGGTGCAGAGGCATGCTAATTCTTCTTTTGTTTGGTGTATTGCTTGTTTTGATCGGCCCTTCTCAGTGCAGGTCACTGGCACTAGGTGCCAAGTAGCCCACAGTTTTGAGAACAATCCTGGAAGGACACCAATTGTAGATCTGTTGTTTTTTCCTGGCTCCCCCTTTTTTCTCATGGAACCTCAAAAGGGGACGTCCGCGGGGCGAGTCCTTTGATGGTTTGTCGGGTTCCACGTGACTCCATCCCCACTAAACCCGGTCCTGGGACCACGACCATGTGTGTGTGTGGGTCAGCTTTTTTCACCACCGCAAATCCGCAGCTGTTGGTCCATGTTTTCACCAGGGATCCATTTTTGTTTGTTTTTTTTTTAACCCACAGCGATCCCCACCATCCATTTGCTTAAGAACATCACTACTGGACATATTTTTGTTTTATTCCGGTTGCTCAAGCAAATGGACGTCACTAAACGCGGTCCTGGGACTACGACCACGTGAATTCCGATCCACTCGCTAAAGCGAGGCGTCGGTGTGGCACAGTTGCCGGCTCCAGCTGGACCTTGAGCTGGAGGCCCTCCACATCGGCCTCGTGCGCCTCGCCGTTCTTCGGACGCTGCCGCGGAAGTTTGGTGGGTTCCGAGCTACGAACATGGGCATTTGTTCGAGGTCCCCCAGCAATTGGTGCCCTTTCCCTTTCTTGGGGGGAGGGTTCCCCTACTAAAGTAGACTACAGAAAAAAGGTATCCTTATTCTAACCTCACTACTGGAGGACCTAGTGTTGGTTCCGATTTGCGAGAAATGACATCAATAAGTCGGCCCCGACAAAAAAGAGACTCCTTGGTTGATGGTGAAAATGGGCTCCATGCGATTTTGTTTGCAAAAGAGTACGGCTACAGCGAAATCAGTGCATGGTCTTTCGTTTACTCGATTGGATGTTGCTCAAGTTGCGGGTGTTTGTTTGGACAGTCACCAAGTTGTCGATGTCGTTGGTTTGGGCGGGGTGATGAAGGGACAAGGAACACTGGGGGCTCTGAATGTGCAAGGTTGGCCAACAAGCATCACGTCTTCTGGACTAACAAGACTTCAGGTCTTTCAACATTTGTCTTGCGGTCGCGTCGAACAACGAACCTAAAAGCAGGAGTTTGGGGAATTTCTAGCTTAGGCGTATGGCAGCATCCCCGACTAAGTCAGAGTCAGCGGTAGCTCGACAGCCACAGCAAACCTTCATGACCATGTTCTGCCATATAAACCGGGTGACATGGTGTATGCTCACCACTGGCTAGGCTAACTGACCACGCCACCGTTGGTCTATATTCAGAACCAAGTTTGTAGTTCTACCCAGCTTAATGGGCACAATCAATTGGATCTTGGGCTCTTTGGACAGTCATCGGCCACCTGATCTCACTGAGGCAGTCTTCCACGGATGCAGAGCTTGCTGTGGTCCTCATTGAGGAGTCACGCCTAAATCTCTCTGCGTTTGACCTCACGGGCTTAAGATTTGGAATTTTTTACATGTTGACATATTCGGGGGTTCATCAAAAGGTCCTTTACTTGGGGTGACCATTAGGGCAACCACCAAAAAGCTGCTTTTCACCACTAAATGAGAATATTTACTTGTTACCCCTCCCCTTCCGCCCCCAGACCATGCGGGGAGTTGTCACAAATATGCCCCCTTTAAGAAATGTGCCGTTTGTTAAAGTGGATTGCAACCAGGGTCCTAATTTTGACAAGCCCGCATGTGTACACACTCTTGCCAACAGTTGTTTAAGTGGGCAAAAGGGCTTTGTAAGTCACTTGAAAAGGCCTAGTGTTACTTCCATTGGACGCGCCTTTGCTCTCCTTTCACCCGAGGGTCATCGCGGGAAAGTTCGGTTCCCTGCTATGCAGGACCTGCTGCTCAGCTTGGACCAATCAAGTTTCGCGCAGGCCGGGTCTAGCCCACGCTCGTATCACAGCGGTGGGTACAAACGCGGCCTTTTTGTTCGGCAAAAGAAGCAACATGAAATCGGCTGGCAGCCAGTGCTTGGACCTCTGTTGAGCAAGGCAAAGTTTCATGGGAAACGTCAAGCTCAGCTTTGCCTGGCTCCGCTGTGAGTTGCCCCTGTTGCTTTTGATGTAGCCCTGGCCAGACCACATTCTTGCTGGTCAAAGGTTAGTCTAGCCTCCCGTTTAGGGGGGAGGGGGTGAAACAATTGTACCCAAAAATGGATCAAGGGCTGAAACGCGCGGTCCCCGGTGCTTTGATTTTGACCCAGACCCATTTTGTAAGGGGCACCTGAGACACTCGCTGATGTTGGAGGCAATGAAATAAGATCGATAGCAGGGGTCACGGGTCAAGGATTGACGAACATGCTGGTCGAAAACAGGCCCCGCTCACTGAAGTTCAGTCCATGTGAGCTTCCTGGATTACTTTGAAAATTTTGGGCCTTTTGCGCTTGGGCCTTTTGCGGGGTGCCCAACCGAGTCACTCGCAGGCCCGTCGCGTGAAGACTAGTCTTTATCCACAGGTCCTTGGGATGACCGTTGGTTGGAAAACCACTAAAAAGATGATATTTCAACGGGGCTCCTTGAAAGATCTCCATTTTGCCCATTTGAACCATGGCTTTTTCCACCAACATAAGACAAGGCAATGTTCAGGTGTATAATGTAAGGATCCCTGTTCAACCAATGGGAAAAGTTACTCATGGTTATTTAGGGCCCGAAAGGAATATTGATAAGCCTCCACATGGCACTTGCAACTCATTTTTGGCAACGGTGTGGGGGTCCAATGCGAACTCGGGATGAAGATTATTGCTTTGGTCTTTGATCTTTCGGATCTGAGGCAATGGCGGGTTGACCCCTTGTTGAAACATTTGTTATCCGCCTGTTCGGCAAACAACCTCTTTTGGGGGGGTTACTTGAGCTCACTTCCTGAATTCCTGGACTCTGAGAAGCCCATTTGTGTGGTAAGCAAGAAGTTCAGACTTTGTTTGGCCAGTCCACTCAGGAGGTGAGTTAGGCGAGGCCATCGGTTGCTTGAAGTTGTTTTGCGCCGAACGAGGGTGGGCAGCCCTCTCCTATGTCCGTGTACTCCCCTGGGAGCGCATCGCCCTCGCCAAGATCTGCGCCTTGAGAGATTCCTGGGTCGGGATTGTCGTCATCCAAATATTTTGCTTGGACTGTACACTTCCTGATTTCCTGGACTGTACACTTGTTGGGAAGACCTACTTGTTTAGTGGCAACAGTTTGGACTTGTTTGGCCCATCCACTGGTAGCTGGATTAGGACTGCGTCCCTGTTTGGGGGAGCCCTCTTGGCAAACATGTCGCAGACCTCCAGTGTCCATAGGGGGTTCTCAGGTTGGCGAACCCCCTTTCTGGCGGCTTTCGGACGACAAACGATGGAGTTCCCCGAAGTTGACACCAACTCACATATCTGGGTGAATCATAGCGACCTCACACGACCTCACCCCAAATGGTGGTTTATGTGGGGAATGGCCCCCAACCACCTTATTTCAGGCTGTGAAATATTATAATTCACCCAGACCTATGCCTTTTCTTAAAGGGGGACCCTCCTTGGGGTTGGTTTAAAGTGAAGCCGAGCAGACGCTGAGCATGTGCAGGGTTTTCTGTGTTGAGACAACCCCCCCCCAAAAGAAAAGAGCTGTCAACATATCTTGAGGTGTGGACCCGCCCAAAAAAGCAAATGATGGGGAATGTATCAAAGAAGTATCCATACCTTTTGGGCATACCTTTTCCAAGCCTTCCATGGCCGATTCCCTCAACAGCCTTAGGTTGTCTCTGGACATCTCTGGACTGCTTTTGGTATTTCAAGTCAGACCCGACACTTGGACGCCCCTAAAACTCCTTACGTTCAACCAGGAGGCGCCCTCGGGGTTCAAGTCCCAAGGTCCCCCAGTGTGTTCCCCTTTTAGACGTCCAGAAAAAAACTGGGTACCAACTTATTCTAACCTCCAGTAACTGGAGGACCTAGCCAAGTAAGTCCTAACTCAATTTGGACGAGGTGCTTCCTCAGGTACTTGGACGTGTTGCGAGTAGCCAATTAGCACACACGAGACTACACGCATCTCTGGGCAAATCACAAGGAGCTCGCGGTGCATCGAGCTTATGACCAATGGAAATCGACAAACGGGGTATTTTAATTTGAAGCAGACGCAAATGCAAACCCACCGTTTCGAGTTCGGAGACAAGTCTATGTGCTCAAAACATTTAAAAGTCTGCCTCTAGCAGCTTTCGGCAGAGGTCTATGGGGGTTTCAAACGGATCTGGGCAACTTGCTGCAATTCAAAAAAAGAAAAACAAGAGGAATCGTCAAGCAAGCTGCCCTCAGTTATGCTGGAACTCACCCAATGCTTCGATGTTTTTCAAGAGCCACCCAGCGCATATCTCTCCAGTCGCTTGCTGACATGGCCCGCGCTTTGGCGCGAAGAACAAAACACCTGGACCCTTGGCACATAGCGAGTGAACACCTGCTTGAAGATACCACTGCCATCTTGTCTCACTCCCTGAGTTCCGTTTCGGACTTCGAACTTTTTAGGAGCATCTTAGTGGTAGACAAATGTTCAAAAGCCTGGAATGTTTGTTTGGGCCATTCACTCTTGAGTGGCCCGCTTTTCCCAGGTTTGTTTATCGGGCTCGGCACTTAAAAGGGTCAGCCCTTTTGCGGTTGTGCAACGTGACTGGACGGAACCATGGCTGAGCGTCGCTCTGTGCAATTCACGGCGGCTATGGCAATCTTTCACCATTCCAGCTTTTCATATCTATATGGGCGTGTCTTTTTCGGGGGGTATTACATCTTGGTGTTTTGAATCGGAAACTAAAAGGAACCCTAGCAGTGTTTGTTTTTTTTGTTTTGGGGGGGTGCTCCCCGGCTCCTGTTAAAAGAAGAAAAGAAGACACGCCCACCTAGAGGTGCTTTTTTGGGGGCGGCTCCTAGTAAAAAGAGAACACACACACACACACACATGGTGCTTTGTGGGAAGGGGGGGCGGCCTCCTTGTAAAACACAAACACACACACACACACCCATATCTAGAGGTGCTTTTTTTTAGAAAGCACCCCCTTTTTTTGGGTTTTTTGGACAGGGCTCCTTAAAAGATCTCCATTTTGCAACCATTTGAAACATGTTGCTTTTTCAATATTAAAAGAAAGTTGGACACCACCATTTACAAGTTGCAATGTTCGATCGGTGTATAATGCATCCGGATCCCTGAAAAGTCTCCCTTGGGCGTCGCCCAGGCCCGGCGGCGGCGCCAGCTCGCGGGGCGCGCGGCCATCTCGGCGCCTCGGATTGAGCGGTGGCTTTGGGCGTGTGCGGTTGGGTGCCCCAGACGTGGTCTAGGTCCCCCGGTCGTGCCCTTTTTCCCCTTTTGGGGGGGGGAAACAGGCTGGTACAAAACCTGGTGCTTTTGGTGCTTTTCTCGCTGTTTGCTGCTTTTGGGCTGTGATGTGTCGAGTTGCACAAGTGTCCCTGCACAAGTGTCCTTGCTTTCCAGCACCCCTGGCCGCTGCGGGTGGAGAATGTGGGTGGCCCCAAACGAAGAACCTTCAATTTGACAAAGTCCCCAGCTAGGTGCCCTTTCTCACCAACTTTTTTGGTTGGGAGGGTTCCCCTGCTAAGATAGACTACTGAAAAAAAAGAGTTGGTACCCTTATTCTAACCTCTCTACTGGACATGGGCTTCCTGGTTGGTTGGACGATGTGAGTGGTAAATTCAAGTAGTTCGGACTCGGTTTAATCGTGGTTAGTGGGTAAATTCATGCTGAATGTCGGATCCTCTTTTCGAAGCATGCATCATGGTGGTTGTTGGGAAACATTTGAACATTTTTGCTATTGTGGCTTAATTCTAGGGCTACCTTCCCCATTCTTTCCAAGGATCCTTCTTTCTAGAAAACCACCAAAAGCCCTTGGGAAATGGCCGGTTTTGAAAAGAACGATGGCTGAACAGAATGGGGAATCAACCTCTAGATTAATGGTTGAAATCCAAATCCACTGAACTGCTAAAAGTTTTAGAGCCTTGCTCCCCTAACCCAGCGTCAACCCCAAGCTTTGTGCTGGGGACCTCGTTGAGCGAGGCCGAGTTGTTTCAGGTCCAAGGATCCCAGACCCCAATGAAAAGGCTGGCAAAGCACGGAGACTGAATAAACAAAAATGCACGCAGTTGGGGTCGAAGGATCCAGACCCCAATGGAGGCTGGCACCCGAACTGAAGAAAAGAACACGCATGGTCGTTGTTGGGAAACATTTTTCCCATTTTTGATCTTATTGTGGTTTAGTGGTTGAAATCTAAATCCACTTAACTGCTAAAACATAAATTGTTGCTCCCCTTCCAACGTCAAACAAGAAAAAAACATGCACGCAGTTTGGGGTCGACGGATCCGAGTTGCCACACAGATCTGTGTGAAATTTGCCAAGAGGCACGTGTGGCCTGCAAGGATTCCTTCAACAATAATTACGACGTAAGACATCCATTTGCTTGAACATTTTGTTTTCCCTTGCTGGCTTTAAAGGGAATCTATCACTACTGTTTTTTTTCTCCAGGGGGCGAAAAAGCAAATAGAAGAAGACATTAAGTTAGACTAGGCCTAAAGCCATTAAGTTAGACTAGGCCTCTCCCGTCCTCATTTTGCCGTCCACCCCTAGAGTCCCCCTACTCTGTTTGGCCTATTTTGAACACACATACAAAAGCAACCGGTTTTCAACCTTCAAAACAAATCACCCAACCAATCCAACACCGAAAAACAGATATCATACCAATATTTATTCTTTACCCCATCTCACCTTCATCCCTACGCTTATTCAATAACAACATTGAGAACTACGTACCATCTCCCATCTCCCCAACAAATCCCACCCGAAAAATCCAAGCTACGTGCCAACAAATGTTCACACCCAAGAACACAACCCCTAAATCTCAATAAGTTCTGCTGTGATCCAACTTGACACCCCTACCCGTTTCCAACAAATAAGAACATAGAAAGGCAAATATTCTAAACGTTAACCAACATCATGAAAATAATTCCAGTAAATATGGATGGCAAAATGTTCTTTCCAGGGTTGCTGTTTCCGTTTTGTGGTTTGCTTTTTGGGAGTTGGTGTTGTGCTTGCCCTTGAATGTCGCAATTGCTCCCCTCCTTTTAGAACAAGCGGTTTGAGAAGTAGCCCTTTCATTTGTTGAAACATCAGATATGCACCGCTTTCACCTGCAATGCGGATTGCATTGTCAAATGGTTGGCGATATGCCTTGCTTTGAGGCATGCTGTTTACCTAGGGATTAAACGAGCTCCATGGTGAAGGTCCCTCACTTCCTCAATAGCTTGGTGAATTCAACTACAGCCCTTCTGGTACCCCTGCTGTCTTCAAATGTTTGCGATCTATGCCGCTTACTTGTTCAAATCAGGGGGGTCTTTTGCCACCTTTGATGGAAAATTGTTTGACCCCCTCGTAGTGCAGGATTCCTTTTAAAGGGGGTCGCCAATTTTCTCACAGGTACGGCAACACGACCCCCCTGCCCTCCAATTGGTTGTAGATAGATGCATATAGTTGTTTTTTCTTCTTTTGTTTCTTGTTTTTTGTTTAATAAACACTGTGTTTTTCGCCTGGGAGCGCATCTTGGGGGAGTGGGGGGACCATTATATAGATACATATACATATATTATATTATATATATATACAATACAATATATATATGTATATATATATAATATAATATAATATAATATAGTATAGTACAATATAACATATAAATATATATATGTATGTATATGTATATATAATATGATATAATATGATATGATATAATATATTATAATATAAAATAATATAATATATATATATATATAGACAAACAAAAAACAATCTATAATATATATATATATATATATATAATATTTATATCCCCTGGCTCCAAGCGCGGTGGAATCTTAGGCCAACATCACCTCCACGGAGCTGGCGCGGGCGGGCCACGACCCTGTTGGAGCCCGTGGGGGAGCTCAGGCGTAAACAGAGCGAGCTCTCGCCTCCGCGGTGTGTTCCGAGCTGACATGTCTAGGTGCCCCAGTCGTGCCCTTGTGCACTTTTTTGCCATTTTTCGGGGGTGGGCTCTCCCTACCAAATAGGTCCCCCAGCAATTGGCGCCCTTCCTCACCAACTTTTTTGGTTGGGAGGTTTCCCCTACTAAAATAAACTGCAAAAAAAGGGTACCCTTATTCTAGCCTCTCTACTGGAGGACCTAGCTGAAATTGATCTTCAGGAGGGTCTTTTCGTTTCGAGTTCTTTGTGCATACCCTTGGCATTGGGCGCGCTTTCGGCTTTTGGGCGGACCGTCCGGTTTTCAGTGGTGTAAGTGAGGATGTGAGGAGCTTTGACTTTGTTTGGGCTTGGTTTCGGGTTTTAGCCAACGGTCGCCGAACATGGGCCGAAAGGGCCCAATTTCTGTGCCAAAGGAATCCCCTTTAGAGTGACAAGTCATGGCGTCATGGGGCCTCCGTGGTCCACTTTACAGAGAAGACTTTGTTCCACCGTGCTGCAGCACCCAAACATGGTTGTTGTTGGGAAACATTTTACATTTTGGCTTATTGCAGTTTAGTAGTTGAAATCCCCACTTAGCTGCTGAAATTTGAGAATTTTTGCTCCCCAAACCCAACGTCAACCAACCCAAAGCAACTGAAGCTACAATCCGCCGATGGGGATCTAGGCCCTTGAAACCTCCCTCCCGAAGCGAACCCGGGGGTTGATCAAAGGCGCGGGGATGCTCCCCCCAGCTTACAGCAGCGATTGGGGAAGAGACGAAACTTCTGGAGCAAGTTGGAAACAAGAAGAGCAAGAGCCATCCCAAACATCCAAGAACCTGGTAAACAGGGGCAGTTCTCATTTCTGCTTATTGATGTACCATTTCTGCATGCTCAGTGAACAATTTGCCGCTCGCCCTTAAGATCAACGAGAGGCCTTCCTATCGGCGCGTGGTGAAACAAGGCTTAAAGGTTTGGTTTGCAAAGGTGAGCCACAATCAACACCCAGGTGTTGGGAAGGGACAGCCTCAGCTAGGTGCAGCCGTCTTTGTAGTTCTCTACACTGGTTTGGGTAGACCATTTTACTACCAGGTTTCGATTGTGTCTGAAGTGCGGTGGGTAGATTGATGAGACGGGCAAAGCTGGAGGAACATAAAAGTGTGGTGCTGCAAGACACCGGAGTTGGAGATGGAAACTTCCTTGAAAAGCTGGGGCCACCCAATTTGCCTACGTCCTCTTCGGGCAACAAGTGGGTGTG